>KZ308844.1:325586-376134 GCA_000376725.2 Ladona fulva | reverse complement strand
GGAAAAGATTGGTAAAATCCTTGATATGGAGTGTTTTGCTGTATGGGTGTGAAACGTGTACCTTACGAAATGAGGACATCAAAAGATTGGAGGCATTTGAGATGTGGGTGTGGCGTAAAATGGAGAAGGTGAGCTGGGTGGATAGAAAAACAAACATAGAGGTGCTAGAAATGGTTGAGGAGGAAAGGGTTTTAATTGAAGTAATTGAGCGCCGACAAAAGAAATGGGTGGGTCAAATATTGAGAGGAGAGGGATTGCTGAAGAATGTAATAGTGGGTAGAATGCAAGGGAAAAGACAGAGGGGAAGACAAAGGCAAAAAATGTTAGATGACATAAAGGGTGGGGTGAGTTACCAGGTAACGAAGGGAACGGCTATGAATAGGGAATATTAGGGCACATGGACACACCGAAAATACAACACTTATGTATGTATGATAGAAAGACGCCGTAATCTCGTAATTTTTTTTATAAATCCCTAAAATCCTATTCACTGGGCTAGCGTCCAACCTAGGATCATTTTGTGAGATGTCTCCTCAGTACACGGTAGAGAATCACTTCCTCTAACACTATAGGTTAAATTTCAATTCCCAACCTTAACGGAAAGTGCCTCAAAAACTTTTCCGGAAAATGTCCGAAAAACCGTACTGGAGAAGTATGGAACGGTGTATACTTGGGTAATCACAAGAAGAGAAAGAAAACACAACACCTGGGTGAGGAAGATGAAGTTGCTACAGATTCCCTTAGGAATGAGCCTTTCATGAAATTGAATTGCACGACGAACCACTGTTTAACATAGCAATGCCCGATTGGACCGACAGTGTCTTCATTTCTCGTATAATAACGAGGTGACGCAAAAGGAGAATTTCAAACGAAAAAAGAGAACGATGTCTACTTTTGTTGTGTTTTTGACCTTCAATTTCGGTTCCTGTCATGTAACCGAGTTGTTCACATCTGAAACAGACACTTTTATTTCAGAAGACAAAGCGCAGTGCAAAGACGTTACGTTTCATGGCCTTTTGGGAATGAGGAAAGGCTAAAATAGAAAATTCAAGTCTCTATTGTAGCCTTTCCTCTTTTGTGTGAGTGAAAGAAATTGGATCTCATGTCCGCGTCAATTTAAATTACATGGCACTATTTCGTCTTGTAATGCGTGTATTTTGTCTATATACAATGCCCTGCTCATCCCACATGGATGCAATGCAAATTACGATAACATGTTAGCTACTTATATTGCGCAAAAAGCTGCTGTGAATTATTATTATTATTATTTAGCGCAAATATCCCAATTATATGCGCTATAATAATATAACAACACGATATACATATAAAAAGGTTAAAAAACAATATCCTCAAACTACATTATATAAAATAATTAAAATACAAACATACATATAATTTCCAAAAGAAAAAGAAAATGGTTATGTGGATTTTAAGTATTACAAATTTTTTATGCCATCCTTTTTAAGGAACGCAAAGTCACATTTAAAAAATCTACATGATTAGATAGTTCATTAAGAGATTCGTGGGATAGGTAAGCATTTTTTATATTTTTCCTACAAAAAGGCACTGCCAGAAAGGATATTTTCCTATTTCTGCGGGAAGACACTTCAAGTCCGAAAAGGCCAATTTATTAGCAACATTCATATAAACCACTTAACACATTATATACAAAAGACACGTACATACACTTTGCGTCTTACATATAGGGGTTGTATTCCATACTTCTTACATAAAGTTACTTATTACTAGAATAAGTTATTCCTTCTCTGAAACACGACTTTATAAATCTCTTCTGGACTAAAAATAGTTGCAAAGTGACTTTGATCCAGCGTGACTTAAGTGACACACGAGATGAACGTGAAGAGTTCTTCGGAGGCATTTGTGAGTGAAAATGGATGCGATGAATGGTGGTGGTGTTACACCACCAGTTTTCATCAGAAGTGTAACATTACTTAAGTGTATTTCCTCATGGTTTACTATCGCAGTTTTTCCTGTTTATGATTTTATTTTATTATTAATTTGTAACTTTGTTATATTACTATTGATTTTGTAATTTTCTTTTTATACACAGCTTTCTTAATCATCTTTTAGCATGAACTATCAGTAGGTTTGCGCAGGTTTTTCACACCCCCCTTCTCTGAGGGTGTTTTCCTGCTGTGGATATTTTTTCCTAAGATATCACCTTAGGTTTTTTTTTACATCCACTCCTTCTAAAGTTTTCCTCTCTATTTCTTTTCACCTACACACAAGTCTTCATGTACATAAAATCATTGACTCAAGGTTAGATGGAAGAAAAGACTTTTCAGTCTCAATCTCGCCTTTAATAAAGACCTTATTACTATTTTGTTCAAAATAATAATGACGAAGCGCTAAGATTTGTTATTTGAAGGATATACTTTGAGTTTTCCTATTAAAGGTAGGAAAAAATTCTAGGCGTGTGTTATTAAATGACCAGCCAAGGCAGTTAACTATAATTATATATATTACTATTATTTCCATTTCTTAGTGCCTCAATTGTGTATATACTAAAACTTTCTAATTTAAGAAAATTAATTTAGCTAACCATATAACTACCATTCCAACAGTAGAGTAATCCGCAGTGAACGTGTTAATAGGTACTTCGCGAAAACTAATTTATTACGGAGCGTTTAATATTTATTTGAGTATCCAATATAACAAGCAACGTAAGAGAATAACTTTAAATGCTGACCTGTTTAAGCAACTAACATTAAAAGGAAAGAATCATTTCCCTGAAAATTACTTTTTAATTATTTTAACCGCAACGTGATAAAAATGCAATCTACCACAAATGATGAGACTCATCAATTGACAGAATTGAGATCTATGGATTTAATTTGATAGAATGACGATTAATGTAAAAGAACGTATTAAATAAAAATGTATTACCAACTTGAGGCTTTTTTGGTGAAACACCCGAGCTTAAATGTCTCATACCTTAAGGGTATGAAACATTTAAGAGCATTTTCCATGGTAAGGATTCCATTTCAATTTTCTTCTCTTAACTAATAAAAAATCTAAATTAAAATTTTTGCATACTTCAATTTTTCATACTTCGTTAGCTTTACTTCAACTTACAGATTATATATAAAAAAATTCCGATAAGTCAATTTCCTGTTGAGGATTATTATCTTGATCAATCATCGAACCATTTTCATTAAAATAATTTTCATTGCGCGATATTTTTTTAAACGATGCTTTTAAAAGTATCCATTTTGTCATTGACATCATCATAAAAGATATTGTAAAAAGTTTCTCTTTCGAAATCTAAACACTTACGAAGTCAAAGTTTTATTGAACGCTATTTTCTTAATTTCAAGCTCAAACGTTTTAATTTAAACAATTGTCTCCGGAAAGCAACATTATTCAAAATAAAGTTTTTAAGAATATCTAATTGTGCACAGAGTTATAAGGGAAATGTATTGAAATAAGCTTCCATTTTTATCATTGGGCAGCCAATATTGCTTCATTGCATTCAAATTTCACTAAATCAATCCAAATGTTTGAGAATTTGGGAGCAGATTTCAAAGTTTTAGGAAACACGGCAAAATGTTTTTATTTGTAATAAAGCCCGACGAAACGGAAGAAAGTATTTTAGACTTGTTTCGAATACCTTAAAACTGACAATTAGAAATAATATACTACTAAAGCTAAACGTTGTCGACGGATAAATTCAAGATACTGAGAAGGTACTTTGAGAAAATGTAGGTTAATCATCTTTGTTTGATATCAACGTTTTGGACTTCCTGCGAAGTTTTCATTTATGAAAAAATTGGCTTTACCATTTTTTTCCGTGTTCTGCTCCATTTATAAACGAGAAAAGATATTTTCAATTTTGAAATTTATTTTAATGGAAAATATGAGCAGGTTAAGAGCAGAGAATTCAGATTCAGATACGTCTATAAGGTAATCAACTAAAACTTAATAACTATATTTGTTTTTTAAATTATTTAGAATAATAACTTTTATTTTTAAGGGCTGAACTATCGGGGCGGCAAACTGATGCCAGCGGCGGCAGGAAGGTTTATGATTATATGATTCCCTTAGAGAACCGTTTGGTGACGTAGAAACGCTTAGGGACCGTGTAGCGGGCCCCACCGACCGGGCAGCGGCTATAGCAAAACTCACACTTGAGAAAGGTGGCTGCGTCGATCGTGTAGGATCGGATGGGTGTTGATTACTCCAAGAGTCTTTTCCAATTTCGCCCTCTTCCTTGTTTTCATTTGCAACGTTTTGAAGGAAGTTATCCAGAAATTTGGTTTGAAGGAAGGGCTGCTTCGGGGCAGGGATCCCCGTGTGGAAGCTAAAATGTGCCTCCGAAACAGCGCTTTTCAGTATTTTGTACTTCCGAGTAAACGGAATACGCTACAATTTTTTATCTTGGTCGCATCTCTTTGAATATCACCCAATTTGCTGTGCAAAATAGATCTCCACCATTCAAAGCCTTCACCATTTCTCCTCGAAACTCTTCTGCTATGTATTCATATCTTCCTTGTGTCGTAAGGCGACTTGTAAATACGACAAACCTCTCTTCCTAGATACTCACGATCACAGTTTTTAAGGATGCGAGCGGTCTAAGGATAAAGAGCGCAAGAAGTGTGGGTTGGGGAAGTACCTGCGTGTGGCAGTGGGCAGGGGCAAGAAAACAGTGAACAGGACAAGCGGTCTCTGTCCCTGCCATTGACAATGGAAGTTGCGCCATCTGCGCAGCTGCATTCGCCCACCATTTTCCTAGTAACTTCCACCCACTCCTTTTCTAGGAAATGCCACCAAAAGGCGCGAAAATCCTTAGACCGCGAGCAGTATAAAAAGCCTGCGTTTTTCGGGCAAAAGAGGAGTCCCTCCTCGCTTGCTGACCGAGTCACTCTGTCGACTTCGGCAAGCGAGAATTCCCGGCTGACCGAGTCACTCTGCAGACTTCGGCCGGGAATCCTTCCCCGCTTGCTGACCGCGTCACTCTGTAGACTTCGGCAAGCGGACATCGGCGGACTTGTGCCGCACCACCATCCCTCAGCACCGCATCGCGCCGCCGGCCCTGACGCGATTGCTAGCCCCTTCGATGGTGTCACGTCCAAGCCTAGATCGAGTCACCAGCTTCACTATAAAAGTCAATTAAAGCTGTTAATTGTTATGGAACCCGTATCTTTCATTTTATCCCTAATGTCACCACCACTACGAAATTAATTTGGTGTCAGGTATGGGGTCACTACGACACTTGTGCGCTTAAGCACAATACCAGAGCAGCTGCTGTTAGCGGATTCCTTCGGCTATTCATTTCCCGTAACCTACTTTGGGTATTCCCTTGCCTGCTTATCGTTTACCCAAACTTTCTTCCACCGCCAATGCAAAAATTTGATATTACACACAAAAAAAAACCCTCAGTACTTGAAATTTTGTGAGAAAGAACCGATTCTCTCTCTCTCTCCATAGATAGTTCACCTGCTTAAGTAATCGAAAGATTTTCAGGAATATCGAATCATTGCATATTTTACACACTTGACTATTATCGTCAAAATCCCTTCCAGTTATGCTGTCACTAACAATAGTTTACTGAATCAGATGAATTATGAAATAGGTAATTAGGAATTATGAATTAATTGTGAAATTATGAATTAGGAAATTTCTCAACTATATATTGGAGCTGTTTATCCAAACAAGACTTTAGTCTTTAGAGAGACTTCTCTTTCATATCTTAATTCCGCATTATAAGCCATTGTGCACACAACTCATAAACGATACTCCATCTAAAAATTTCCCTTTATGCCCCTATGATATACCCACATAATTTGGGGTTATTTTGCTGACTATTCCTCACGCTGAACGCAAGAAATAATCCTACGAAGGAATAACAGAATATTGACTTCTATATTTGGAGTAATATATCGATTTGCCCACTGCAAGTTGCAAGAGGGCATTTTTGAGAACCTTCCTAGAAAAAATAGAAAATTATCGAATATAAATAATGATTACCACTGACAATTTACCTCCACAATAAAGGAAGAAAATCTAATTGTTCCCAACCTAAATTAGATATTTAATGAATCTTATTTGACAAGACAATATTTTACGTAACTACCTGACATTTATCGATTTCTATTGAAACTGATGAAATGTGCACGATGGTAACTTAAATATTTCCTACTTTCTATTTTGGTGGAAGGTTGAATTCAATTATATCAAAATTAATTTGTTATGTTAACAGTTAATTTTAAATGTACAATGAAGAAAATCTATTTATATTCTTCACTGAACAGAAATTTAAAAAGCTCTAAGTAAATAAACGAAGTCATGCACCTAAAGCTTTCTTAACGCAATCTTCCATTCAATTCGTCCAAATACATTTATAATTAGGTCATAATTGACCGATGACAGTAACATGTATAGTAAAATATCTTTCTAAAGTTAATTTTTGCAATACTTTAGGGAATGACATTCTTCAGAGTACCGTTACCTCGACTGCTTTCAAAACGTTCCAGTGTAATCAGTATACCTTACACAGAAATAATGTTGAAGTATCGTCAAAATGCACGTTTGTAAGAAAATTTATCAAAATAACGTCAATAACTGATTGCAAACAGAGCGCGGCAAAACGAAAAATGTTGAATTCTTGCGCCGAGTTTATACAAAACACGCACGGATAACCCTGCTACGGATAAACGGGAGTTCATGGTATGTATATACCACTGACCCGAACCGTCTTCCTAATAGTCATGTTTTGGTTGATTTTGACCCGCTGCAGAAAAAGACAACTCTTCAGACTGCTTACCCTTGTTTTCAATTCACCTCGATTTCGCCTCAGTTCTTGCTCCCCATAGCTGTTTTTGTTAACTTCTAAAACTCAGAAAACAGCCTCTAATTTCCAAATTAGTATTGAGAAGGCATTTCTCGAAACGATAACATGGAAGAAATATTTTTCTCTATATATTTTCCCCTCTATTCATCGTTTTATCTCGGAATAAGAAACAGCTCTTCGACGAGCTGAATGGAAACGGTGTAATGTATCTCTCTTACCTCTGAACTCGTTTGGCAAGTTGGCAGTCCAACGAGGAAACAAACGTGTATATTCTCCTATTGGCTGCCATAAAGAGGACATATTGAATGAAGGGCAACGAGCGAAGAAAGAAATCCGTCAAAACCAAGCTTATTTTCTTCATCGGGATTACCGTAAGACCCCACTTACCGCGGGGGAACTCCAATAAGTTCGAGCGCTAAACGAAACAGCGTTAAACGGTCGTCTAAACAGAGAATAGGAAAATTTATGTTTTTTGTTTTATTTTGTTAGATTTATTGTTCAATACTTCTTTGTTACATTAGTTATATACTTATTTATTGCTGATGTCGATTTCTGTTCCTAAATTACTCATGAAAATCAAAAAAGTTAGATTAAAAAAGCGAAATTGATTAAAGACCATTATTGATAGTTTTGAAAAAAGATGCGAGGAAATGAATCGTTTATTGTAATTGATAATTCGAAATAGACATAATGGCACTATTTACTGTCTGAAGATATTTAGCAGGATCGGCTAGTTTTATACAATTTCTGAAGTGTCCGTCAGTCCCCTTCTCGATCTCAGAAACGATTATACATATTTAGAGATACATGGTAAACTGCGTTAATTTCCTTCATGCTAGAAACCCTAGGCAAAGTTATTTTCATCCCTGGGAACACCCAGAGTGGAACACTGCAGCTAAAGTTAGAACAAGAATTATATTTCTTATGCAAGATGTTATAACATCTTGCATCAACTAGCAGGCACAACTTGGGGAGCTTCAGCACCGACTCTCCGAACAGCTGCCCTGGGCCTTGTTTACTAGAACTAGACTAAAACTGTAAACCAGTCTAAAAGCCTTTTGTAACCTCATTGTTTTAATTTATTGTTATAATTGTATTAATATAGTCAAAAGTCCCTAGCTGAGTGTGTAAGATAAAGGCTATATGATAAATAAAATAAAAAGCAAACAAACATTACTTATAGCAATGTAAATATTTACAAATAAATTTTCTGTTACTAAATGCACTGAGAATTTAAAAGTAAAATGTTATGTGAAACATCGATAAAATTGTGATTAAGTTATTCTCATTGAGTTGAAACATTCTTCCATATTAATTTTGACAAAACATGTGAAGAATCTATGAAATAATATGAAATACCTAAAATCAATATTGAATGGCGATAAAAAGGAGCAAAGGTATGAAGGAGAAATGAGAGTGAGTTTGAACTATTTTAGAGAGCAGAAAAGAATACAGACCCATCGAACATTTACTTGATTTAAAGCATATATAAGATACAATTCATAGTTAATTATATATTTGAGAATAAAATTTAAAGAAGGTGATTTATATATGTTATGAATCAGTCATAAGTTCTTGAAAAACATCTTACACTTAATTAAAGAAAAATAGAGAGATATAAATTAACCATATTTATTCCTCCAGAAGTGCGTGTTGTGTTTCCTAAATACAACATTGATGGATTTAATGAGAAACAAGGAATATTAACAATAAAACTTTCCCAATATTTTCCCCAAGAATTGCTCAAATACTTTGTTTGCCCACACTGACAGAATTATGAGAAAATTATTGAGTCACAGAGATAAGACTTTTTTTAACAATGGCCTACCAATGTATCAAAAAAAAAGTTAACCAATCATATGACTTCCTCATCTATGAATGAAACCACCACATTTTAAGGAGGAAGTTTACAAGTTATAAAAACCATCACTGGAAAAAAATTACACTCAAGGAATTATAATTTTGTGGTTAAAATATAAATCTGTCCAAAGAAATTCATCTTTTCATACAACATATCAGGTTAAAGTAAAATTTTAATAGCAAGTATTCATACAACATTTTCATAGGGTTAGTTTGTAATCACTAAAATTTCATTCATAACAAAAGAAAAAGGTAGGACCAATCCCAAGGAATTTTTTTTTTTTTTATTTTAAAGAAACGGTGGGCAAAAGTAAAATAATTATCACTGAATTCTTGATATGTCATTTGAAATTATTACAAGCTATTCAGAATCAATGGAAAAACACAATTTCCATACCAAATCACTATCTGATCATCTTCGTTTCTTCAAACTCCTTCAATAATCCCTAATACCATACTGAGTTATAGATAAATGCAAATTTGTAGAGGCTTACCGGATACAATGAAAGCACTACTCTTCGTTGCAGGCTCTATTTTACATGTGACGTTTTCAAGTAAAGTCTATTCCATGAATAAAAGCTACAACTGTAACCTGATAAAACAAGTAGAAAGAAAAGTAAGTCATGTATAAATCGGAATAATAAATTATTAGATCAGTCTGTGAAAGGGATCTTCATTATAAATATTTTAGAGAAAATGAAACCAAAGTGAACAATTTTCAAACAAAGAGAACAGTAATATAGTAGTATACATAGACCAAAAAGGTAATTCATCATTGGCTTTGTGATCATCACATGTTTTAACTCTCAGATAATCACTTGCATTGTACATTTAAAGTTTAGCTTCAGCAACATTATCTGAATTCAATTAGCAACTTTATGCATTAAAGAAAACCTTTAATTCATGATATCATCATTGAAATGGCTTGTTCCTGGAGTAAAGCTGAAATCACATAACAGCATGAAATATACACTTCAGTTTAAAGTCAGTAATCAATCTACAAGTACAATTTCTCACTCTTTTTAATGTATATTACATAGCATGATTTTTCTCAAAAGACCATTGGTGCCATATTTGTTAGAAAAATAACAAATTACTGGCATATTTATTTCCTCTGCTTTAACACACTCTTACAGCAATGCAGTTAGCTTTTCCAAAGAACACCAGCTATCAACGAAGCTTAAATGTAAGATGATAATGCAAGAGGATCAGAATGTATCCACGTAATTTTCATTAAATTCAAGCAAAACAAAGTCTTTCTGTGGAAAGTAAAATCCTGATTAATCTAAGATTGAATAAAATTATAGCTTCAATCCACTCCTGAATGTGGAACCAACCAATAAATTCAAGCAATAGAGAACAGTTGTGTATAATCCCATTCACTGTTATGCTTAAATAATCTATCTATTCAGGATACTGGACTTTAAATTTTCCACCACTTTTGTTTCTCTATAATGGGGAAAATGTTTTCAATCCTAAGATCTGCTTGATGGCAACTGTTTCAAACAAATTTCACAATCCAGGAGAATGAAGGTGAGAAGACTATGCCTATTATCATCCTTCTTGAATGCATAGCACTTAGTATTTTGGAGAAAGGAATAGTTTGGTTGGTGAGATAAAAAAGCAATTGGCCTTAGTGATGCTGATATTCAAATCAGAGAGGATTACCTCAATCTTGGGCATTACATGCCAATCGCAGTGAATGGGTTAAGCTGTGAATTTAACAAATACTTTGATCCATAGGAAGGTTAAGATTCCCAGCAAGAGACCTCTGTCATGTTACCCTTTTGGTCAAGGTATTGGTTGTCACCAATGTTTTGTCTTCAGGGTGTTGCACCCTGAAGATGGATGCAGAGCCAAAACATTGGCAATAACCAATGCCTTGACAAACAACCAATAACTCAACAGAGGTTTCCTCATATATCTGGGTTGCTGATAAATCTAGATGAAAGAGTTAAAAATAGGACACATCCTGATCAGTTCCTTAGAGACAATGTGAAGACATTCACTCCAAAACACGCACGCACACACACAACCACCACCTTCGCACGACTGGTGAGCAGCACTTTTTATTTTCAATTAATATATAGAAAAGATTCAAATTAAAAATAAATTTGCAAATTGGCTATGGTTTAAACACTTAAATTCCCTTCCAGTTTCAATCGATCTTCAAGCCATTGATCTGCTATCAGGATAGCATTTAGTCGCGAGTGGAATATATAGTTATCATTGCAGACAGCACCTTCATTTACCTCAGCCACATTGCTTACATGTTGGTGAGCTTTCTTGAGATCCATATGCACTTCTGGTGTCATTTGCAATCTAAGTAACATACCTAATCAAATAGTTCCACTGAAACGTTTCAACCGTTCCGCATCCCAATTCCTTGCTCTTCACCCTTCACAGCTTCCTGTACCAGAACAGGAAGTGATCCCCATTGTTCACCAAAAGGTCATCAACACCTATAAAATATAAAATATTTATACTAACAAATTTCAGCATTTCAGAATTTAAAAGACTGATTACATGCCTATGATTACATAGATACGATTACATTTAAAAGACTGATTATTGTCAATGCACTAATCCTTGCTTACAGTGAAGCCACCCTGTATTGACCCTATTTTACAGACAGTAATATATTTTACTGCAAGTAGAGCTGTACCCAAATGGCACACATGATGTTCTATCACAAAACTATGATCACATAGTCTCATACTAGTAATTATAATGATAATTGTGTTAGCAACTGTAAAAGCAATTAGTAATAACATAATGTTTGTATTTCTTGAATGCAAGAAGCAAATCATTATTGCTAATTAAATGAAAATATGTATGTATGTATAGATGATTTGTGTTTAAGCAATGGTAAGAACAAGATCACTTGCGCAGAATAAAACCTTGCAATCGCAGAAGACTATGCCTTCTCTCCACACACATTAGCCGAGTATTGGTTCCTCCTATTTCATAGGGAGTGATCAGAATGTTTATGCTAGGAAAGGGATTGGAGTAGCTGGGAGGGTGCAATCCGCATACACGGATTGTTATATGCCCAGCTGTTGTTCCGTATTTTAAGGTATGCTGTTGCAGTATGCATGGTTTTCCTTCAGTTTATCATAAACTTCAAATGAAAACCAAAGAAAATGTTGTACAGTGCTGGCCAAAATTAACGCAACACCTTGCGACGTACCGGAGCGGGAGATTTAGGAACTAACTGTGCTGAGGACTTTACAGTGTACTCTGACAACAGTGTAAGAGGGGGCGGGGGTACAGCCCATTGGGGATGGGTGAGGGCGAGGCCTAGATGTGCTTAACGTCGGGAAATTCGAAAATCCGTATTCCTGCGTAACTCTACAGTCGAAGCGTTCACGAGAACGGATAAAAATAGGGGCTGCATACGTATACGGGNAAATCAAATGAACGCGTTGGATATCTGAAGCGAAAGAAGGATGAACCTTTAACTTTCATTAAATTCGATTAAGCATAGTTTTTCGCAAAAAGTTTCGTCAGCAGTTCCTTCCGAGATTCCCATATGCGCAGCCCATATTCATATCTGTTCTCGTGAATGCTTCGACTATAGAGTTACGCAGGAATACTGATTTCCGAATTTCCCGACTTTAAGCTCATCTAGGCCTCGCCTTCTTCCCATTCCCAATGGGCTGCCCCCCCCCTCCGCCACTGTTGTCAGAGTGCACTGTAAAGTCCTCAGCAGAGTTAGTACCTAAATCTCCCGCTCCGTTACGCCGCGGGGTGTTGCGTTAATTTTGGCCAGCACTGTACATTGCACCAACCTTCTTGTACTGTAATAGGCTTTGGAAATACTTGTTTGAATTTTTTTATTAAAAGTACGAGAAATACCATCATATGGTTGCAATAAAATGGAAAACTGAAAAAGAAAGAAAGTAAAGTTGAAAGTTAATTTTTAACAATTTCATTTTTGAAATGAGGATGGTAAGATGAGATACCATTAAAAAAATACCAAAGTAATACTGAACAGGTACAAATGCTAGTAGAAAATGTCTATATCTGTGCCCCAGAAGATCACATAAAAATAAACAGTTGTATCTCTAAGATATCCAAATAGTGTCTTGACAACCTCATGACACTAAGCATAAAAAAGTGCAGTGTTATCACTCCTTGTAAGCACCCTCTGACTTTTAACTAAGCAATTGAGAATGAAAATATTCCAAGAGTTTCTATAGTAAAGGACTTGGGGGTATTTTAAGACTGGCTCCCGGATAACCAAGTGGGCAACGCGTTCGACTTCGGTGAAAGTGGTCCCGGGTTCGATTCCCGGTGGGTGCCTACGTGCGAAATGACCTAAGCTGTCGAAGCACTTTTAACAATACTACCACTACTACTACTACTACTATTTTAAGACAGTAAGCTAACTTTCAGATCTCGTATTGAACACATTCATTACATCTAAAGCTTTCTGTAAGTTGGGCTTCATTAACAGGGTTATAAACAATATTTAAAACTGTGCAAAACAAATTTTTAAGAATAGTTAATACCTATGCTTAATTCCCTACACACAGTTTTCCACATAACCATACTATGCAAATTTTGGACATCAAACCTCTCTTTGTTAGAAGACAATTAATAGATCTCATATTTTTATATAAACTCTGCAACAATATGCTTTCTTATTCTGTTGCCTTAATGGTATCAGCTTTAACTGTTGGACTATCTCCTTAGGATCCACCAAATTATTTTATGTTAAATATTGTACAAATAATTCATCTTACAATAATCTTGTTATAAGACTGGTTTGTGCCTAGAATAGTATCTCGGATGATCTAAACAAAGACATCTTCTCAGATACCTTAAATGAGTACAAATTGAAGGCTTTATCTCATTTTTGTTGAAATTCATTTTATCATGTTGACTGTCTTTGTTTACTGGTAACAGTAATTAGTGTGGTTTTTAATGAATATACACAAGCAATGATACGAGCTTTTATAATAATAATAATAATAAAACGACTTTATTTCAGGGTGAGATTGAGACTAGTAAGTCTCTTCTTACATCTAACCCTAGCTTTTGGGACCAATGAAAATGAGGGAACTGGGAATTTAAGATCTGTCTGATGCCCTCCTGAAAGTCAACTATGAAATTCCAATGTCCTTTTGTACCCTTAAGAAATTTTAATATGTTTAGTCTTGAATTTTTTGCATTCATTCTTGCAATTTTATATATCCTTATTCTATAAATTGTAAACATTTATTACATAATTTTTATCTTTTGGATGTATTTATCAATATAACTTTATATATATGACTATGTGACAATCTTATTATTATTTTGTGATTTTTATGTTCTATGTATTTATAAATCTTGTCCTACTTGTGATATGCTGTACCTTTCAAATTTTATTGGTTTATTATAAATTATACTCGATGGGTCTCTTTGCTATGACATATTTAGCCTTAGTTTGTCTCAAAATGGATAAAACCATTAAATAATTAAATAAACATTTTGTGTATTTAATGAATGTTATAAATATACTTATTTACATAAATAGTCACACTTTATGAAATTGAAATACTTTGTAATTTTCCACCTGTGGAAAATTACAAAGTATTTCAATTTCATTTAGTATGGCTTTCCACCAAGTAACGCCTGAGCATATCGATTTGTCACACTTTATTATTTAGATTACAAAAACGAAAACTTAGTGCAATGGTTCACTTTATAGAGCAGATATAACCACAGTGTTAGGAATTATTCACTATAGTTATTAAGAATTTGCATAGAAAGTTGTCTGGAACCTTCAAGAGAGAACAATTTCCTGGTCTGCATGGAATTAGTTAAAGGGCCTCATTTGGCTTGCAGGCTATTGTGTAAAACATAAACTTAAATTTATGTTGATGAAATCATTAGTTATTATTAAAAGTATAATTAAATTTAGAGTAAATGAAAGGTTACCTTTAGGTGACAGCTGGTGGTGTGGAGGTGGCTCACTTGGATCAGGAACTGCATGAAGTCGATAGAGTAACCAATAGCGATGAGCTGCTGGCTGCTCTCGATATCCATGGATTGTGTGGATATAGTGTCCATTAGGCCAACTAGATGATCCAAATCTGTAAAAAAAGGGGAAAACTCAATAAGTACTTAGTTTGACAATATGAATCACATGTGTTTGGAATACTGAATCTAATTATGTTACCACAGGACAATAAATAGCTCCTCCTGTTCAAGAAGTAATTTTTAAATAATGTGCCATTTCTTGTTTTCGACATTAAGGAATACATTGCAATTTCAATTCCTTATCTTCAGTTCTCCTTTTCTTAACACTTTTACTAGGTCTTTTTTCTTTATTGGGACTACATAGAACCTACCATTCCCCTTAATCCAACCTCCATTTGCGATAGTTTCTTACTAAATTATCCGTTGGCTGTATTTTCTGTAAATCTTTATCTCTCTCAATTCTATAAATATATTTTGACTTCTTGAACCTAATTTTGTTACCTCTCTCCCTAATACATTTGAAGATTTACATTATTATCTATCCATATAAATACCCAAAAGATATAAAACATTCTTAAGTTTTCTTTTATATTGTGAAACATTCCATCAAATTTTAATTTTCTTAATTCTGTTATTTTTAGTTCATCTATGTCTACATTAAATTCTTGCAAGCTGTCTCTGGGGTGTAAACACTGATCATTTCACCTAACTTTTGGGTTCACATTTCATCCTCTGGGTCTCATATACTCACTGCATATTCAAATAAGGCCTGACCAAGGTGAAGTAAAATTGCTCTCAAACCTTTTCATTGCATCTCCTATATACTAATAAAAACTGAGCTTTTTATTTGCTTCGCTGCAGATTTTTTGGATGTTTATGCTCCAATTTGAGGTATTTGTAAGAGTTATTATATTAGTTAAGAGGTATTCTGAGATCCAACTGACTTGAATATATTTATATTCATTCCATCAATTATATAATAAATATAATTCTGGCAAAATTCCTTCCTCTTGAAGAAATTAACTACAGAGCAAACTAGTTGATATGAAATTGCCAACTTCTTCCTTTTCAACTATTCCTCTCCATCTCAGCAATTTTCCTTTTTCATTGCTCACTGGACTAATTTGTTTCCTTACTCAGTGCAAATCTTCTCCTACTATTTTCTATCTCCAACCCTGCCATTTCTTATTTCCTCCTCTTAACACTTTTATATGAGATTGCTGCCATTGCTCATTCATTTGTAATTCTTTTTCAACTGAATTTTCCCTAAGTTTTCTATTCATAATAATTTCAAAATTCTATGTTAACTTTCAGACTTTTTGAGTTATACATATCTTTCATAATTTTTAATAAATTAATCTATGCATGAACTGTAGTAGCATTTTGAGATGTGTACAGAGAAAACAAACATCTATCTTACCAAAATATGATTGATTATAATAATTCAGTTGATATTTTCTTACATTGGATTTTTCCTTGTATATACCTGTCTGTTTGACCAGGTTTTTCATAATCGATGAGAGTTTTAGAGTTTTTTCTAACAAAATCACTTACTATCTGACAGAAAACCCCTTATCATATCCATTCCTTTATATGACCTCTCTCCCTATTTTATACCTACATTCCTATCTCACATTTAAATTAGGTTTTTCCTTAGTATACTTCATTCATTTCTCCTCTAATATGCATCAGCTATACTTCAAAAGCTTGTAGGTACAGAAGGCTAGATATTGACCAATTATCTACCATTTAAGGTCTAATTCATGCTGCTATCATTGGTTGGTCATCATCTTCATTTCTAAAACAACTTATCCCCTTTTCTTATTTTATTTTCTATACAATTTGGCCACAGCTGGTAATGTCAACTTATGCTACATTTAATTAATAATTTCACGGGTCTTTTAGAGGGTATTACATGTATAATTATGAATCTACATAAATAACATCACTAAATAATTACTCTATTTCAAAAATAAAGTATTTGATAATTAATTACATTTTACAAATTAATTAACAAATACCTTTAACTAGCATGTAACATATTTGTCAAAATTACTTATCATGCAAGATGTTCCAGGGTTCCTGAAATGCCTACATGGCTACCAAAGCAGTTTAGTATTAGCTTTACCTATTTCTATTCCAACACATAACCAAACTCTAATTTTCTGGGGAGTCTCCTTCTTGAGATATATTCTATTAATATCGTGGAATGATGGCCTTATTCTATCACTGGTGCAACACTTGACCTGAGTCCCACGAATTCCATTATGAGACATACTGTTTTGGCTCCTCATTATCACTAATAGTAAGTAGCTGAGATGTTCCGCCGTTGCCTCTCTCTCTTCTTTCTGTATCTATCATTCTGAAAGCCATCTTTGCAGCCTTTCCACAGATACTGAGTGGGCTATTTTCCATCTCACCCCTTCCTATTCCCACCTCTGACACCTACTAGAAGCAAAGTTGCATTCAACCTAGCACTCTCAAGCTTTGGAACTAGCACTAAGTTATTGGAGCAAACAAGCCATTATACCTCTACATGTCCTGTGAAGGGCCTAGCAACTGATTTACTACATAATAATATATTTGAAATTCACTACTATCACAAGCAAAACTTAAGTATTCTTTAGTGTTTTAAAACATGTGTGTATCTATGTACCATATATTCAAATATAAGGCACCTGGAATTTAAGACAATCCTACATTCTTAAAGATTATAAAAAATGTTTTATTTTCTCAGTTTTCATAAAATTTCATGATATTTAAATATTAAATGATAATATTGAAAAATGCAAAATAAACATTAAGTTGCAATTTTTCAGGTTGTACTTGGTTGTGAAGATAATGTTCAATAATGCTTTGAATTTGAGTTGACATTTGCATTTGGTGAGCATTTAAGCCTACTAAACCTAATTTAAAAAATGAAATTATCTCACAACCGGTAGGCGAAGGAATTCATTTGGAGGAAGAGGAGATTAGTAACTCTCTTGCATTTCAACAAAAATCATGTATTAAAGAAAATGTGTCTTTATAAACTAATGTTACGTTTTGTAGTTTTCAAGATCATAAATGTACTTCTACCAGTCTATTGTTATCATTTATATCAGTAGTATTGTTAGTTTTTATTTCAATTTCACTTCTATTGTGTTGAAATAGTATTACAATAGTGGGTTGCAGTGGCAGACAAAACAAATATGAATATTTCCCTCCAATGCAAGACGTGTATACCATCATTTGTTTCACTTATTACTAACTCCATATTTTATAGTTCCTACTGTTTTTATAACAGCTTATTTTGCTCCTTTCTAATTAATGGTGGAATTCCCTGGCATATGGATATACATCAGTGTTTCATCAGAATTTCCAATCTGACATAAAAAGCTACTCAGCTCATGCCCAAGTTGTATTATTTGCTTTTGATACTCTATCTGCTTCTTTTGAGAATTTTCTCAGAGTGTCAGTACAAGTTTTGCCTTTCACTGAAGACCAAGACCATTTCATGGCACAAAATGGTCTATCTAGCACTATTTTCCTCAAAGGATAAGATTTCTTTTGTCAAATAGCCTTGAACTTCTCTCGTAATGTTTTCAAAGTTATTTAAATGCAAGTTTACAAATTAAAACACAGAAAAATATCTGTTTCATTTGTTACAATTAGCTTTAATGATACACTATCATCATTTTGTCATTATTTTTAACTGAAATAGAGAACAGGGAACAAAATCTTTGGGAAAATGAGAACTTACTGTATTCAGTGGATGCAATCTCCTTGTGTTGCAGTAAAATCTCTCAAATAATTAAAAGATGCAGATTTTATATATGTAATGACTATGTGGACTATGAGACTTATATATTGGGTTATAGGTAAAAAATAATTGCTGTTACTATATTTAAAAATGTTATTATTATGTTTGCAAATATTAGACAAAACCTGTATTTTTCTGTGTTTGTTTTGGAACTTGTGTTGTATTCTGGTGATTACTGTGTTATGTATGCATTTGTGTGAGTGTATATTTATGGAGAATGTGGAAAATGAGTAAACAATGACATGTATTGACAATACAACCCACAAGTAGAATATTTTAGGGTTGCCAGGTTTCTAATAGCATAGGTTTCATTACATCACAAACTTCAACTATGTAACAAGAAATGTGAGTTAAAATGCAAATGTTAATGAATTAAAGTACTCAAAATCAAGGTAAATAAGAGTCTAAAGGTTTGTAATATATCTAATTCATACTTATAAGAAAAAGAAATTACATTCAGCATTATAACTTTATGTTATTTGTTAATGAAAGTTAATTTTTTTAAAGCTAAATTAATTAAATATGAGTAGGTTAAACAGTAATTAACTATGAAAATTTTCCAGATGTGATAGGAATACTTCAGTAAAAGAAATTCCTCAGTATCTGTTACTAGACTATTACTATATATAGCCTACATCACTAATCTTACTTTTAATATACCTAGTTCATATTTGATTTTAACTTATATGTAGATTCATTAACATACATTCTTGATCAATTTGGCAACAACCTGACAGTTGAAATAATGGTTTCTAGAAACCCTGAAAACTGCATAATCACAGCTAGCAAACAAGAGGAAAAAACATGCAGCAGAATTGTAAATTTAGAATAAAGTTATTTGAAGACAATCCTTAATACATTTGTAGAAGATCATAGAACACACTGAAAATTATAATGAGACAAAAACTTTTTACGAAGTAGCTAGCACTTTTACAAAATTGAAAACCTTTTTGATAGATAAGTTTCATTAATAGAATTCTTCAAAGATAAAAGTATAAATCTATAATGTGATGCACATGCCGGCTTGGAGGATGATATCATTTATTATGATATTTATATTTTCTGTTTTGATGAATTTGTATTGTATCTATCAGCACATGTAATATATTATCATACACTCAAAGACAAGATACCAACTTCAAAACAGATTTTACGTTTTGTATTTTATTTGTGCAAGTGTTTTATATCAATAAATTTTCCTATATAGTTTTCATAATTTTTCACAAAACATGACAATCAAGCAAAGAATTTTAGCAAAAACATTTTGGAGAAGAAATAAAATCTAATGCTAAGCATTTAGCGTTCAAGATGTTTACAACATATAAAGGGAATGCCACAGGTGTGTAATATGAATTCACTTGAGACTTTCATAGTAGGTTTTATTATGAAATAGGTTCAGTGGCATGCTATTACACTGGAACAGTAAATGAGTGTCATCTTGCCATGACCTTTTTATATCGTATTTTTGATTGTAGCTATCACAGTTTTGATCCTGGGAGGCTCCAAATTCCTCATTTTGCCATTAAAATGGGTTGCATGGATTTTTGGAGTTTTATTTAAAGTACTTTCTGAGAATCAAGAAATTGTTAGCTGAAGTATTGCTCTGGAACCTGTTTTGTGAAAAACCTATCATAAATGCAACTCATTAAGAATGACATCATTGTGTCAAAAATCCAAGGGTTGTTCATTAGAAAATTGGCTAAGACCAAATTATCAAACCAAATGTAACATTTTTGTACTGGTAGCCTAACTACAAAAATGTGAAATATTCCCAGCTTTTAGTATCCCACATCATCTTTTTTTTCAAACATAAAAGTGAATGTAATAAACTCCTAATTTAAGTGAGGACACTCTGAATATATCCAAGAAGTATCAACAATTACATTTGTCAATCAATTATAGAAAAATTTGTAAAAAATATATTGTATAGTCTAGCTAGAAAAATCCATGTTCTACATAAAACTTGAAAAGCTTTGGCTCATATAAAATCCTTAATATGATATGATATGATAACCCTGAAATTTTTTATAAATTCTGCCTTGAAAACCTGGAATTATGCATGAATTTAATATTTGGCCTTAAAGTGAATGCTAATATTCTCGACAGATTCTGTGGAACTCTTTGGTCAATTGTGGACAGTGTTACTGTGTTTTTCCTTATCTTTTTGGCAATTCTTCAAGTTGAAAGTGATGAACAGAATATTGTCTGGTTTACCCAGAGTGACTTTGTGGCAGAGAGACAATGTTGTGACATTTCCGGGATTGGTTGGCACAAAGTGGGGGAGGATGTGGCGAATTTTAGCAGCATGGCAATATCCCTTTTTAAGTCGCCCTTTTTGAAGTTGCTAACAAATGCCTGAAACAAATCCCTGGAAGCACATCCCAAGCAGATCTCCTGCTAAAAACCTGCACTACTTATACACAAAAATGTGTATGAATATCATCAGTTAACAGACTTATTCTCTTTATGGACATCAATATCAAAATTCACCACATTAATTGGCTGTGCGCTGAGCATTCAAATTTGGTGGACTTCCTCTTCCACCACTCATGTGAGCTTACATCATCAGTCACTGACAGTTGGCAGCAAAGCACTTGATGATGAGGAACCTGGCCTGGCAAAAGTGTGTATATATCGATGAATATTCTGTGGCAGAACTGCATCTCAAAGTCACTGAGTTTGAGTTATGTTTTTGTGGACATGAACTTTATCAATAGCCCACAGGACTCAAATAAGTAAAACTCTTTGTTGGTATAATCCACTTAACTGTGTTTAATCCATGTTTCAAGGTGAACTTGATATTTCTTTTTTGCTCATGTAATACGTATATTCGCTTTATTTCTTATGTTATATGTTAAATGAATATTGGCTGTTATTTTGTTTAGTGCTGCTTATTCTTTTCTTCACCCAAGAAACAGATTTTGTGTTGTTTTTACTGATTGTGTTTCTCGAATTCGGTGTCAAATGCAGTGGTTCGGATTTTAAGTCACTGTAAAATGCATACAAAGTCTGTTGTAATCACTGCATCATATAGCAAATAACATATCAGAAGTTATTATACAATGCTATGATGTGATGGGTGTATTGTAGTTGAAAACTCAAGGTGATGCAGTTTTGCCATTATTTTGGTTGCTCACCAGCTGGAAACAAATCAAATCAACGCATAAGGTGAAAATGGCATTCAGCATCAAATAAAACAGATATATTTTTGTACATTTAAAATAAATAACAAAACAATAAGTACCTAGTATAAATGGAGAAGAATGGAAATGGTTGCTCTCATCTTCAATAGAATATTCTCACAATGGAAACTTAGTGTTTGTGTGAAAGTTTCTCGAGTCTATTAGAATATGTTCTTGAATATTTTGCACAAGAGTGGTTATTTGTAAACTGGGCCTGCTTTTGCAAAAATATGTTTTAAAAATAAAAGAAAGAAAAAAGAGAAACAATAGACAACATCAAAGAGAAGGAAAACTGTAAAAAATAAAGAGTGCTGCTGAAAAGAGGAATATTTTACCCTTTTGATAGGTAAGGCTCTTTCGGGCCTAAACTCATACATGAATATGAAATTTATAAACATTCAAAACATTTTGCAAAAATGTACATAAATATTAAAAACTGAAGTGGTTTTATATTAAAATCTTAAGGGTATCAAATGGAAAAGTCTGTTTTGTATTAAAACAATTAACAAATGGTGTTTAGATTAAGATACTGCAAAAACAGGATAAATGCAAATAATCAAAATATAATGGTTTAGAGTATATCAAAATAGAAAAATAATCTAGATACTAGATATAGGCATCCAGCAACACCAATGCTTTATGTTAGTATCATAACTGAAAGTCTTTTCAAATACTCACTGAAATCTTTCATCCTGCTGAGCAGCTTCTAGCATAAGGTTATAGAAAGAGGAATTTGCAGGAGCTTTGAGGGTGAGAGAAAGGTTCTCAGAGATGTTGGAACCCACCCACAAAGTGTACGTAACAAGCGCATCCCCTAGGGTCTCATTTCCTGTTGCCATTGTTGGAGTCTCTGTGGAATGATCCTTCAGCTTTTCATGTGCAGATCCTGGAAAAGACAACGTTACCTATCATTCAATTGCTTCAAAGTTTTGGTACAAAGTAATCTCTTTATATGTTTTAATTGGGTTTCTCCAGTTCATGCTGGAATATTTTTAGCCCCTTAAAATCTGACAATGCAAGTTACAATGGGCCATATTTTCCAAAAGCAATGTGATAAGAATATTCTCTAAAGGTGCTATTTAACTAACAGACTGAATTAAGCTGAAAGCAATCCACAAGGTAATTTCAAGTAATGTTAAATTGACAGTTTTAAATTATTTTCACTGACATCTGTGTCTGTGTAATTGCACCTGGGTTCATACCACTTGTGTCTAAAAAAACAACTTGAGATTTTAAGATTTTTGGCAAAACAAGGGAATGAAGGGCCTTCGGCAAGCAATCAAAACTATGTTAGAAAATGATTCTTAACTTTGTCATTGAATTACACCAATTGGGTGCCTGGAGATGTATAGGTGAAATTCAAATAAGGCTGCATTCTGCCTGTTTTTACAGGGCATGGCTCACTTTATAATGACGATGTCAATGGTTCATGTTTAAGTCCACTATCAATTAAAAATAACTCAACCATCTGGATCTCACTAAAGATTCATGCAACACCTAAAGACTACTTTTCTTTATCATTTACTAGAGAT
Organism: Ladona fulva; assembly: GCA_000376725.2. NCBI lineage: Eukaryota > Metazoa > Arthropoda > Insecta > Odonata > Libellulidae > Ladona > Ladona fulva. The sequence goes on along the minus strand of KZ308844.1, from coordinate 352,977 downwards.
ATTGTATGAAAGTTTTTTCTGACAGTAATACTATTATTTGAAATGTGCTTACATATTTTTTTTTCGATCATTGAACAAGTTCTGCTTCAATGCTCAAATTTACATAATATTTACAGAATCCCAGAAAAAGAAAGACAATATATATTTTTGAAGAGAAAGTAAATACTGGAAGGGACCTTTTAAGGCTCAGTATTCACTTGTATAATTTCTGTGTACTGTATCCTTATTGTGTATCATTTGCTGATTCATTAAGGTGGAACACATCACCTTCTTTTTCCTTGTTCATTGCATCACTTCCTTTGATATGATGGGAAAACTGACAAATGACCAATTGGGCTCCCTCATTGAATTTCTTTGTACTACATACCAAATTTTGATATGGAACATAGCAACGTTTGCTGAATGCAATATTACTCAACGGGGATCAATACGCAGATATTCAAGTAGATACAAGGCCAAAGCATGCACCAAAGCTGATATGACATCATTTATTGCAGGCCAAAGTGATGCAATCAAGTAATCACATTCTCCTTTCCTCTTGTTACTTTCTTCATATTCCTGTCAATCTTAAAATTGTAGCATAAGTTAGTTCTAAGCGTATTCTTCAAATATAGATTATTTTCTGTTTTATTGTGATCTTTTTATTTCAGAATAGTGAAAGGAACAAGGAAAAGGAAGGGAAAAGGGATGGTGACAGTACTCATCCAATGGTTTCTGTGATGTTTGCATCTCTTCTTCTTGATTTCCTAGCATTCACTATGACCCTTCCTTTGTTACCATCACTACTTGATCTGTACAATAGTAGAGATTTAAGCAGTTTCTATCCCTATTCGTTAAACCAAGTAAGGTCCTTTTAGTATCTTGTTTGAGCTTCCGAAAGGTTTAATTCCGTTTTATTCAGAGGTAAGTACAGAAGGGAAAACTTTTCTGCAAAAGCATGAATTTTGTAAAAATCCAACATGGTATGGCATCCAGCTGGATTGAGGAACTCTACACAATATCAAGTGATCTTTCAGTTAAATGCATTGGATAGATTTCTGAACGTCACTGAATGTTTTGACCTTGATAGAAAATTATTCAGGAATGCATCAATGAAAACATTTTTGGCAATAATTGGAAATGGGCTTGATTTTAATTTGTAGTCTGTGAATAATTAATCCATTTGATATCATTTACAAGTTTTTGTTCTTTATCTACTTCTTTATTCTGAATTGAGTTATGATTTTACATCCAACTCTATAAAATGCTTACTTGTGTTTCGAGGAAGTATCTCATTGCATTCCGGATTTCTCTTGATTGAGGAATGGACGTAATGTATATGAGTTGAATTGAGATGACTTAAATTCAAAATGAAGGGATATTGAAATTTGTAGGGAAGCTTGGATGTTCTATAATTTGATTAGTTTTATCTTTAACTTATTGTCTGTTATGGCTATTATTGATTGTCTTTAACTTGCTGTCTCTTTGCTATGGTTGATCGGTTTAATATACAAAGTAACTGATATTCACTTGACTGCTGCAATCATTAGCCATCCTGACTAAGATGAGCTCAGAGTATCTTAAATTTAAAGCAGAAAGAGTGTGGGTAGATGCAGCTGTACATTTAAAACATTCATTTCCTCTTGTGTAATGACAGTTGTAGTACTTGCATAGGAAAAGTTTTAAAACAGTTTGCTCTGAAAGTTTATTTATTAACTGTTTGCAGCATATTTCTCAATTTAAATTTTACAGATAATTCAGAAAATACTGCACAGATAACATAAATGTAAAAGTACCTGCATTTAAATTTGAGCATAACTGACAGTTGCCAAATGTGAAAGCTTTGTCTTAGCAATGGTATCTTTGGACCTGAAATTAAAGTTAAGTGTTTTGAGTGGGCTGTGGTGTGTGTGACTTCTGCTTCTGTTCTGTGCTGAGAGAATGTTTGGTTCCTTAGCAGTAGCTGTGTATCTATGGAAATTCATCTCATCTAAAATTTGATGGAATTTTTTTTAGTTTACAAAAGGTAGTCAAATATTAGGTCTAAGAGTGTTCTTCCATTGCTTTGAAGCAAGTCATTCATTCATAAAGGGACTCAATAAAATCAGCTCTATCATAATAAGTTTTAAATCATTAATGCTTTTGATGGGGCAAGGAAAAAAGCTTTCACTTCATTAGAGTTGTTAAAAATACATGAAAAAATCTAAGATTAAAATTAGATATTTTTTTATCGACCTCAGTTAATATTATAAGAGTATGAGTATTTCTAGATTTTCAGAGCATATGGGCCACTTTGCAATGGTTAACTAATATATTAGTAGGTGTGAGCTGGTGCGTTATTATGGTGAAATTGTAGTGAATGGTTTCACCACAGGTCCGATCGTTTCCTTTGGATTGCTTCACACAAATGGCATAGAACTTCCTGGTAATATTCCTTATTGACCATATGACCTGGTGACAAGAACTCATGAAGCACTACACCATTGAAATAAAAGAAAACTGTAAGCAGAACCTTTAGATTTGATCGAATTCCACATGCTTTTGTTGGTCTTGGTTCTTCAGGAAGCTCCATTGGGACAAATGGGCCTTAGTTTTAATGTCATACCCATACACCCATGTTTCCTCAGCAGTTATGACTCGTTTAATAAGTTCTGGATCGTCATTGACTTCATTCAACAACTCTTGAGCAATGTTCATTTGGTGCTGCTTTTGGTCAAAATTCAACAATTTTGGGACAAATTTTGCTGCCACCCGTTTCATGCCCAAATCATCCGTGAAAATTGCTTGGCATGAGCCAAATGATATGCCAACCTCATCAGCAATCTCTCTGATAGTGATTCAGTGATTGCCCATAATCATTTTCTTCACCTTTTCGACGTTATCATGGTTGTTGATGTGCTGGGACGTCTAGGGTGCTCGTCATCTTCAGTGTCTTCACGACCCTCTTGAAAACATTTGTACCACTTGTAAATGCACACTAAAAATTTGCCAAAAGCAACATTTAACATTTCTAATGTGGTGCCGCACTTTATTCCATTTGTAATGCAGATTTTAATGCAAATTATTTGTCCCATTTTTGCTACAAGTCAAAAACTGCAGATCACAGTTAAACGCATATAACCTTTTTCTGTGCCAACAATAGACTAAGCTTTAAAATGGCTGCCCTTAACAATGTATGTTAGGGACAGGTGTACCAATATACAGGATTAAATTTTGACAACTGGAATTATACAGCCCGGGAAATTAAAAAATTCTGCTTTTTTTATCACACCAGGTACATTAAGAAATTTGTAAGTAAAGAGATTTTAAAGATAAAAACAATCAACTGCTACAGTACATAAGGAAGGAGTGCATGATTTGTAGTATGTAGTGTGTGTGTAGTAGGTATAAAGTGAAAAATCAATTTCTTATTTTATATATGCATGGTTGCATACCCATAAGTTAATTGACCATTGCTAAGTGGTTCACATACTCTGAAAATTCTAAAATCGTCACGTTCCTATCATACAAATGAGATGGAAAAAAGTTATGCTTGATTTTTTATAGATATTATGTTGGATTTATGTTTTTGTTTGATTTTTTAATTGGATTTTTAGCTACTTAAGTGGAACGTAAAACTTTTCCTTATGCACTTAAAGTGTTAATTGGATTAATAATCTTCCATTACTGCCAATTAAGATAAAGGTTTATGAAAATTTCATGAGAAATCCTTTCATATATTTTCTAAAAAAATGGAAAGAGTAAATAGCATAACTTTTTCCTACTAAATTTATCTTTAGATTTGAAAAGTTAACCCTAATTTTGATAATAATGGATCTTCATGGAAATTATGCCTGGAGGATAAGTTACTTTGACTAGGTTATTGGATGGTTACCATGGCTAGCATGATCTGTTGGTAGTCCCAATCCTGGAGCTGCAAGTGGTGAAGGGGGCCGAGGAGGTGAAGGACAGGTGATGTTCCTAATGGTGCCAAGGCCCCCCTTTGCAGCTAGAGCAAGAGCTGCTTCTGCTGTGGATACCACATCACCCCCACCAAATGACCCATCACTGCCTTGGTGTGACAACAGAGACAGCAAGGCAGCAGTACGGTTCCATGCTGGTGCACTCTCCTGACTCAAATGATTCCAAGACGGGTCCTCCTCCCAAGTTGCAGCCAGTGCCTGCATTTCAATATCTTTAAGTACGTTTCTTCAAATTTCTTTTTCTTTAAATGCAAAGTAATACTAAATATTTTGTGAAATCTGGAAGTATGTTTGATATAAAAAGATCCCTTGAAAATCAAGTACTTGTTAAAGTATCATTCAGTCATACAGGAAAAAAAAACATTTATGGAAGATTTTGGTTAATTTGGTGAAGAGCTAAGATTAAGGGCTTTTAATTAGCATCAATGCATCAAAATGTAACTCATTACCCACCTTAAGGCCAATTTGAAAATATTTGGGATTATCCATTGCCATTACTAAAAGAAAATTTTTATAGTTGTTATGAAATCAAAATTATAAAAAGAATAATGAATATTAAATGTTTACTTCTTTATTCTGAATTGAGTTATGATTTTACATCCAACTCTATAAAATGCTTACTTGTGTTTCGAGGAAGTATCTCATTGCATTCCGGATTTCTCTTGATTGAGGAATGGACGTAATGTATATGAGTTGAATTGAGATGACTTAAATTCAAAATGAAGGGATATTGAAATTTGTAGGGAAGCTTGGATGTTCTATAATTTGATTAGTTTTATCTTTAACTTATTGTCTGTTATGGCTATTATTGATTGTCTTTAACTTGCTGTCTCTTTGCTATGGTTGATCGGTTTAATATACAAAGTAACTGATATTCACTTGACTGCTGCAATCATTAGCCATCCTGACTAAGATGAGCTCAGAGTATCTTAAATTTAAAGCAGAAAGAGTGTGGGTAGATGCAGCTGTACATTTAAAACATTCATTTCCTCTTGTGTAATGACAGTTGTAGTACTTGCATAGGAAAAGTTTTAAAACAGTTTGCTCTGAAAGTTTATTTATTAACTGTTTGCAGCATATTTCTCAATTTAAATTTTACAGATAATTCAGAAAATACTGCACAGATAACATAAATGTAAAAGTACCTGCATTTAAATTTGAGCATAACTGACAGTTGCCAAATGTGAAAGCTTTGTCTTAGCAATGGTATCTTTGGACCTGAAATTAAAGTTAAGTGTTTTGAGTGGGCTGTGGTGTGTGTGACTTCTGCTTCTGTTCTGTGCTGAGAGAATGTTTGGTTCCTTAGCAGTAGCTGTGTATCTATGGAAATTCATCTCATCTAAAATTTGATGGAATTTTTTTTAGTTTACAAAAGGTAGTCAAATATTAGGTCTAAGAGTGTTCTTCCATTGCTTTGAAGCAAGTCATTCATTCATAAAGGGACTCAATAAAATCAGCTCTATCATAATAAGTTTTAAATCATTAATGCTTTTGATGGGGCAAGGAAAAAAGCTTTCACTTCATTAGAGTTGTTAAAAATACATGAAAAAATCTAAGATTAAAATTAGATATTTTTTTATCGACCTCAGTTAATATTATAAGAGTATGAGTATTTCTAGATTTTCAGAGCATATGGGCCACTTTGCAATGGTTAACTAATATATTAGTAGGTGTGAGCTGGTGCGTTATTATGGTGAAATTGTAGTGAATGGTTTCACCACAGGTCCGATCGTTTCCTTTGGATTGCTTCACACAAACGGCATAGAACTTCCTGGTAATATTCCTTATTGACCATATGACCTGGTGACAAGAACTCATGAAGCACTACACCATTGAAATAAAAGAAAACTGTAAGCAGAACCTTTAGATTTGATCGAATTCCACATGCTTTTGTTGGTCTTGGTTCTTCAGGAAGCTCCATTGGGACAAATGGGCCTTAGTTTTAATGTCATACCCATACACCCATGTTTCCTCAGCAGTTATGACTCGTTTAATAAGTTCTGGATCGTCATTGACTTCATTCAACAACTCTTGAGCAATGTTCATTTGGTGCTGCTTTTGGTCAAAATTCAACAATTTTGGGACAAATTTTGCTGCCACCCGTTTCATGCCCAAATCATCCGTGAAAATTGCTTGGCATGAGCCAAATGATATGCCAACCTCATCAGCAATCTCTCTGATAGTGATTCAGTGATTGCCCATAATCATTTTCTTCACCTTTTCGACGTTATCATGGTTGTTGATGTGCTGGGACGTCTAGGGTGCTCGTCATCTTCAGTGTCTTCACGACCCTCTTGAAAACATTTGTACCACTTGTAAATGCACACTAAAAATTTGCCAAAAGCAACATTTAACATTTCTAATGTGGTGCCGCACTTTATTCCATTTGTAATGCAGATTTTAATGCAAATTATTTGTCCCATTTTTGCTACAAGTCAAAAACTGCAGATCACAGTTAAACGCATATAACCTTTTTCTGTGCCAACAATAGACTAAGCTTTAAAATGGCTGCCCTTAACAATGTATGTTAGGGACAGGTGTACCAATATACAGGATTAAATTTTGACAACTGGAATTATACAGCCCGGGAAATTAAAAAATTCTGCTTTTTTTATCACACCAGGTACATTAAGAAATTTGTAAGTAAAGAGATTTTAAAGATAAAAACAATCAACTGCTACAGTACATAAGGAAGGAGTGCATGATTTGTAGTATGTAGTGTGTGTGTAGTAGGTATAAAGTGAAAAATCAATTTCTTATTTTATATATGCATGGTTGCATACCCATAAGTTAATTGACCATTGCTAAGTGGTTCACATACTCTGAAAATTCTAAAATCGTCACGTTCCTATCATACAAATGAGATGGAAAAAAGTTATGCTTGATTTTTTATAGATATTATGTTGGATTTATGTTTTTGTTTGATTTTTTAATTGGATTTTTAGCTACTTAAGTGGAACGTAAAACTTTTCCTTATGCACTTAAAGTGTTAATTGGATTAATAATCTTCCATTACTGCCAATTAAGATAAAGGTTTATGAAAATTTCATGAGAAATCCTTTCATATATTTTCTAAAAAAATGGAAAGAGTAAATAGCATAACTTTTTCCTACTAAATTTATCTTTAGATTTGAAAAGTTAACCCTAATTTTGATAATAATGGATCTTCATGGAAATTATGCCTGGAGGATAAGTTACTTTGACTAGGTTATTGGATGGNGATGACTAGTAATAATAATACTGTAAGTACGCAGTAACATATGAATTTTGTAACTATGTAAGTAACTAAGACGTTCTATTTGTGGGACAAGCAGACCATTCTTCAAAAATATTATGTAAGGAAACCAGCATTGCACAACCCTGTTATAACGTTATCCCGCTTAAGACACGATTTTCGCTTGGTCCCACGAAAAACGTCTTAACCAGCCTAAGGTTATTTTTTATAAACTATACTGCATTTATTAGTTTCAGATTAACTATAATCTTCACTTTAACTCTCACAAAACATTATACTGCTGGACTCTAAAGTGAAGCATTTATTTATATTTAGAACTCCATTTGAAGTGTACATTACAATACTGGGTCTCAGCCTACCTAGATTTTTAATTTAGCTTTTAATTTCAAACAGAATTTCATAGCATTCGATTTTCTCGATGTTTACTTTCACTCTAAAATCCTTTGTAATTTAGTTTACATTGGAGAATATCATAGCTAAAGCTGATTCTTCCTTCACATCCAATAGCTAAGTTTCAATTTCTAATCTGAGATCTTTGAAGTTATACCTCCCTTTAATGATTCTCTGTTGATTATTTCAACACATACTAATAAATTACTCACCTTAGAAATACATATTACATTACAAACCTTAGAAGTCTGCAGATTTCTAAGGTTGTGACAAAGACAACAAGACTTTCCTCCAATTATAATATCAAAAGAGAGTCACATGTTTTAAATTTAAGGCATGGCAAAACTGATCATACTTATTGGAAAGAATACATTGTACTTGCAATTTTAAGATTACATGAAAATAAATTTTTTCTGTGTAATTTCTAACTATAATGAAAATAATTGTTGTAATTATTGAAAATGTATACATTTTCAAGACTTGTTTTTTCTCTCATTTTTAATAGTTTATATAATCATTTAACCCAAATTGTAAATAATATAAGAAAAAGATGGAACAAATACTAGAGACAAAATATTTTTTGCAGGTTCAAAACTTTTCTTTGAATTAAAGACCACCTCAGTTAGAAAATCTTTCCAATCATTCATAGCTTTTGGAAAAAAACTAGCTATATCCCTAAAAATCAAGTAGCCAAACTGAAAGACAAAAATTGACAATTATTTTAGATCTTGAGAAGTAAAGATATATGTAAGCAATTTAAAAATGTATATAAATTTTGATATTCAACCTCCGTAATCTTGGATCATCAGAGTCAAATGATTTTCATTGTTTTTGAGTACAGTTAAACAATCAATTATTAAATCAATCACAACAAAAAGATATACTAGCCACCCATTTTTTAGAGTTAACCTTATAAAAAACTATCGAGGATTTGGTATAGGCAGTAAATTATAATTTAAAAATAAAATATAGAGTGACCTGGAGAGCTAAAGCAGTGGAACGTGTCCTGGAGCCAAATGAGCCATCGGGATTCTGGAGTCGGGCAAGACCTCGAGCTGGTCTCTTTACATAATGCTCAAGGTTTCTATTGCGATGCTCACGGACAATGCAGTCCAAAGCCAGAAGAACAGTGGACAGTGTATCTGCAATGATCATTGGTGTTAATTTTCAGAATGGTATAACACTTAAATATGGAGTAAACATTTAGTTGTTAATTTTACCATTCTTGAGAGTAACTAAAAAATCACACATATATTCACATTTAAAGAAATAGAATTTAAAGGACTATAGTAAGGTTATACTCCTTTTATGTATTTAACTTTTATCAACAAAATAGATTTTCTTGTAAGTTCAGGGACATGAAGTATTAAATCCCAAGTGTACTATTCCAATAAACAAATTACAATACCTATAAAATTTCTTATGTAACCTTTTTGTTTGAACGAATTATTTCTGAATTGTTAAAAGCATGCACATGACAGAAGAAAAATTAAGATAAATATCTGAAAGGATTTCCTACAGATTAAACATTCTATGGCTAATATTTAGATGGCTGTCAACACCTTCATGAAGAGGTCACCATCAAAATGTTGGCAATAATATATTAAACTTGGTGGATATTGTGAGACTATTTCACAACTATAATATGTCAGAATTGCATGAATTCCAACAATTATCAAAAGATTTAATCCAATATCAAATGCTAAGTGTTATTGTAAAACATTATTTGCGATGAGAAAAACATCATTTTGTGCGTTATCGTTCCTCATTTGTTGCATCAAGTACAAAACTTTTACTCGTGTGTAAACCGATCAAATAATTCGGGGAACAAATAAATGAATTAAAAGTATAATGAAAATTTTTCCCTTTCTTCACGATGAAATGGAATGATGTGACTATGTTATTATGTAACTATTATTTAATTATTATGTAACTATGCAATCATCATATATATAAAAGGCTAATGTCTGTCCGTCCGTCCGTCTGTCTGTCCCCCTATTTATCTCAGAAACGGCTTGACTTAGAGACCTGAAACAAACTGCATTGTGTTTCTACGATGCTGAAACCCCTAGGAATACTATTCTCATCTCTGTGAAGGCGCGGGTTCGAACTCAGGAGCCCATAATACGTTTCCATAATCGATGAGCGTAAATTACGATTTCATGACTTGCAGAGGTTGTTTCTTTTACAAAATTAAATCAGAAACAATGGTACTACAAAGCTGAGACAAGTGTCACAAGAAAGGAAAATGATCGTATATTGTTATAGTTAGTCGAGAATCATTCATATAATTTCGAAATTGCGTGAAATTTGATAAAATCACGGAAAATTCGTAAAATTTTGGGAAATAAACAACTCATCCATTTGACGACCAAGGCAAATGTTGAACAGTGATTTCATGAGTCTTCCCATATAAATGCACGGGGATAATCAGTTAATATACTTTTCCATAAGAAATGTACGTGAAGTAGGTTTTCGTTACCTGCAGAGTTTGTTTCTTTTACAAAATTAAATTAGAAACAATATAGTTCTACGAAATTGAGACAAGTGTCACAAGAAAGGAAAATGATCATATATACCTTTTTTAGTCGTGAATATTGATATAGATCCGAACTTTCGAGGATTTTGATAAAATACACGGAAATTTCGTAAAAGTTTTGGGATATAAACAACCCATCTCATTGACGACTAAGGCCATCGTTTAATGTTAATTTCATGAATTATGTCATATAAGTGCACGGGGATGATCAGTTCTTATAATTTTTATAAGAAATTTACGTAAAGTAGGCTTTAATGACTTGAAAACAGTAGAATAAGTATTATAAATAATGGTAAGAAATANNNNATTATAAGAAATATATAGAGTTATTATGATCTTACGACGGAATTTTTTTCTGCTTAGAAGGACCAGATATATACGATGATAGATATATTTTTAAAGTAAATTAAGTTCCGTCATGCTTGATGGGGGGCGTTGACTAGTAATAATAATACTGTAAGTACGCAGTAACATATGAATTTTGTAACTATGTAAGTAACTAAGACGTTCTATTTGTGGGACAAGCAGACCATTCTTCAAAAATATTATGTAAGGAAACCAGCATTGCACAACCCTGTTATAACGTTATCCCGCTTAAGACACGATTTTCGCTTGGTCCCACGAAAAACGTCTTAACCAGCCTAAGGTTATTTTTTATAAACTATACTGCATTTATTAGTTTCACAGAACCCCATTTAAAATGCAAGTATTTTTTTAAATAATAATTAATCTGTAAAACATATACTAGTTGTAAATAATTGGTTTCATACACGTATTCAGGTATAATGTGAGATACTGTTTATTTTTTACTAATAAAAGAGGTATGAATGAAGAGATGAGTACAGTTGCAATGAAGTTTTGGAATTTTCTATTGAAATGGTTTCAGAATCATACCTCTTATTAACTGATTAGCCTCGGCAGCAGAGCCGGCAAAGACACATTCAAAAATACTATTTCCAGATTTTATGGACTTAATTTTATTTAAGGTTTTATATCAAATTTTACAGAAATTAACCAGAGTTTCATCTTTTCTTTCTGCTATTTCTACATATGTTAGTTCACCTCAAAGTAGTTTTTTGATTCATCCTAACAATTGTTAACATAAAGAAATGCTCTCTCCTGATCTTTCCTAATTCGCAATCATGATCGGACTCCATATCTGATTATTCTCTAGAGCTTAATGCTAGCAGCAACCCACTTCACATTGTCCATTCAAGTACATATACTTCTTTATGTTTTCCTTCAAAATCAAATCGATCCTCAGTTGTTGTCCAAATCCAAAGACATGTATTTAGTAGTCATTTAGGATTCCGTTATTCTATAAAATGTAAAATTGATACGATCAAGCGTGACTTTATGGAATTTTGCAACACATTCATTTAAAGAAAAACGCTTTGTAACTTCAACAGCAGATTCAGTCTGCTGTAGAATGTTACAGGTGTCAACAAGATGCAAAGTGTTGTTCTTTTAAGATGTGTGCTTTTGGGCAATATATCACAGGGTAAATAACCAATCAACAACGCAAATGAAGAAACCAGTAATAACGAGGTTAATTGAAGACTTAAGTATATTTAAATTTAAAACGTCAATGGAACAATCATGAGTCAAGAAAGATTTGAAGAGTTAGTAGTGACAGGAGCTGCAAGAAAGTATGCAATCGTTTGCTTTTTTAGAATCTCATTTCGAAAAAATTAGAGAAATGTTTTCCTCTGAAGAATCAGCTGAAGAGGAAGGAAAAATGCATAATGGGACAATAACATTCTGAAGCAAAAGCCTGATAATTTTGTTACGATTTTTCAGTTGTTACTTCAAAGCTCAGTTCCATAGAAAGCAATGCTGTTCGTGGAGCAGACCTACCCACGTCACCTGCGCCAATCTGTCCTGCGCCACCCTGTCCTGCACCAGTCTTGTCGGCCACATCCAGAAGGCGCCGGATCTGCCTCTTGCGGACGTGAGCACCGGACGAGCAAGCTGCGAGCGAAGCTATGGCGAACTCTTGGTCAGAGGGCGATTCGTGGTGCAGAAGAGAGCCTTCCAAAGAGAAAACACACGTCCGAAATAAGCATGTCAAAAATTAAGATACATTCCTTATATTAGAGAGGGTGCAGCGACGAAGTGTATACTTTGCATTTAATTTTTTTTACGATTTGATTCTGAAGCCGAACCGATTTAGAAACGAGAATTTACTGATATTATGCTCTTCGATAAAGTTGATACGACCAAGCGTGGAATTTCACACGCATCTTAAAACGAAAAAAACCCTTGGGAACTTCCACGGCAGATTTTTAATGACCAGTTTCGTCAATCAGTGACATCTTCAGGTGAATATGTGCTGGGTTTGAGGAGGTAAGCAAAGCGGAAAGGATGGAGAAGGATTGGAAGAATTTAAGAGGGAAAGGACGTGTTAGGGAACATATTTGTTGCTAAGTCCTCACCCATTTATATACTCACCTGAAAATGTCAACCGATTTAAGAAACCGGTCATTAAAATCCTGAATTGGAAGTTACTTAGATTTGCGTTTTAATCCGTCGTTCTTAGTGCGTCCCTCGATCATGTGTTCCGTTACAGACGAAAAGGCGACCTTGCAATCCTATCTTATGTCGCAGATCCAATTTCTTTGAGAAGCAAACGAGCTGCTTTTACTGGAGGTCTCCTTACCGACGAGGTCATGTCCGTGGAATCGCCTTGGGTCCCTGCAGATTGCGTTTAGAGCCAGGGTGTAGTGAGCCAACCGCCCAGGACTGATGGGCGCCTCATGGTGTCTGCGAAAAGAATCCGTCGTTGAGGAATTCAATAACGATCTAAAATGAATTACCGAAATAACATTATTAAAAAAATTATGCTCTTAAGAATTAATTCGATTCGAGTTAGAATGATCGGGATTGCGATCATTCTAACTGGAGTCGAATCGGATGGAGATCGGGAATGAGGGTTGCGACCAATTTCGTGTCCTCTTCATGAAAGATTTCTAAATGCTTTAAATTTTGAGTACATTTTTAGGTTATTTCAAGTTGATTTGAAAGATAGTAAACATTGAATTCAGTTCATTAGGTCTCTAAAGATAGAATTTTTATTGGGATTAAAACAAAGAAGCCTACAGATTTAAGTCTTTATTAAAGAAGTTAAACTTTTCTCCACCTCGTGATGTGAGTTCTCTTCATCTGATTTCCTTCATCACCTGATTGGTCTTTCACTCTCCACTCATCCATTTATTACCATTTTCAGGAGCGAGTTTTCTTTCTTTCTGTTCTAGTTACTTCAAATCCTCTGCTTTTTACTTTTATTGAACTGTCTTTTTATGGAAATATGTCTCTATTTTTTATTATTCGTCACTCTCCTTCTGCTAGCATCTGTGCCTATTCATCAGTTATTTTCAATTTCTGTTACTTAATTGTTTTTCGATCATTTGCAACACCCAGGTATTTTCATTACACTAATTCAATATTCCTCTGGATTTCCTCTTATATTTTTCACATTGATTAACTTCCGAGTCTTTATTTATTCTTTGACTTAATCCATCTTCATTTTCAGCTACGGCGTCTGAAAAAAACTATTGGTACCAACAAACAAAATGAGAATTATAATACTTATTTTTCTAAGTGCCTCATCTAAAATAAACAGCGAGGGCGTTAAACTAGGCAAACTCCCGAATTCACAGGAAAGTTTTACGTATATCCATTGTTCACTTATAATTTTTATTTTGAATCATCGGTGGCGATATTATTATTTATATTCTGATATGTTTATCAGTAACTCAGGTTTCATTTTCTTTAAAGAGTTCCAATATTTTTTCACCGTGTATGACGTTTACCTATGTATTCTTCAATTCTATGATAAATTAAACGTAAACGATTACCTCTCCCACATTCCCAATATTTTGGATGCATTTGTTTCGTGATAAACATTACATCAGTGATGGGTCTTCCTCTTCTGTATAGTCTCTTATAATCTTAATTCTTAAATTCTTTGGTTAAAATTTTCGACTTCATAAAATGAGATTCATCTTTATTTATAAGATCCCTATTTATCTAATTGCTTTGAATTGGGACAAGTCTAGAACCTTCCATTTTCCTTTCATATATTCTTCTTCCTCATCAACGGTGCACATGAATATATGACTTTTCCCCTGTTTTGGGATTTTTTAGCAACGGTAAGCTAAAGAGATAACCGAAACCTCTGTGTTTACATCCCTGTCACACGCCGAAAGGCGGCTTGCAGGGTGTTAATTTAGATACAACTTTAAAAAAACTAATTTTTCAATCGTACGAAACAGCGCAAAAATAAGCCTTCTTGACGAGCTCGAAAGCGTGTCAAATAAATGCTTTAAAACGTCAGCGGTGCTGTGGGAAATGCAAGGAAGTTGAAGACGCGTAGGGTTGCTTACAGGGTATTTATATATATGAAGACGTTCTAAATACATAGCGCAGTTATAATTTTTTCCTATTTTTTAACAAAAATTGTCTAATGTTAAGTACCTATACGCCTCGGACGCAACCCAAACTAAAAATATTCATGTTTGTTCGGATTAATTGTTTTCTATTATTTCAGGCTCGTGGTGTATATGGCATAATAATACAAAAAATGAGCATCAGTTAAAACATATTTTCTTATAATAATTATGGTATTTATCGTAAATTATTGCGTGCTCAAGACAGACAGACTGTTTTTTAAAGTGTTTTTCTTATCTTATCTTTCTCCCCGTGTTTAACATTTTAAAACAAAGATGGTAGGATTTTTTTCTTCTTTAACTATCTCCTCCAACTGCAGGGCCTTTGTGGAATTCATTAGTCGTCCGATATAACTTTTACTGTCATTTGGTTCGTATCGTTTTATTTGCCTTCCAAGTTTTTTTTATTTATATCCTCAATTATTTTTATACACGCTCTTCCCTAAATTGACGCCGAAATATTGGCTTTGGTTATTCACGCACTGCGCCATCTTATGTTTCTGATATAGATTCGATAGGAAACGAGCGTGTCCACCATGTTGACTTGTGCCCATCTAAAAGTGCAATGTTTCGTGATTTATCTGCTGATCCATGGTATTAAGTCAATTGTATTATACTGAAAGAACTTCTGCTCAGCATCATCATTTAAGGCCAGAATTCAGAGTTGAAATCAGAATGACCGTTTTATTCTTTCTTGGGACATAGAAGGTCATTTTAGAAGATTCTACTAGGTTGTTCAATAAGTTTTTTCGTTCGATAGGAGATGGCGCTGTTAGGTTCGTTATATATTCGTCTAAAGATGGTGCTACGTTTTCATGAACAAGTGTGTAGTTTCATGTAGATCTAACAACTCATTAGTATATTTACAGCTGTTCAAAGTTGACGTGTCACAGTATTTTTTTACAATGAAAAAAACTGAATATAGTGCAGTGATAAAATTCTTATTTTGGAAGGTGCAGCACCAAAAAAATTCATGAACGATGGTTAAAAGTGTATAAGGACTCTTCACCTTCAATTAAAATAGTAGTAAGATGGGTTGCTGAGTTTAAAAGTGGTCGTACGAGTCTTGAAGACGATCCACGTGAAGGACGGCCAAAAAGTGCATCAACACTAAAAATCGTAGCAAAAATACAGGATATGGTTTTGTACGATCGTCGATTAACCGAAAGAGATTTAGTAGAAGCTCTAGGATCTTTAGGCTGTGTGAGCAATATTTTGGCTGAAGTTTTGTGTTTGAGATAGCTGTGTGCACAATGGGTGCCGCATTCGCTAACAATGGAGCAAAAGCATATTCGAATGCGAATTTCTCAGGAACAATTGGAGCATTTAGAAAGAATAAAAAGGACTGTGCGTCGTTTCACCACTATGGATGAGATTTGGGTCTACCATCATGATCATGAGCCTAAAGAGTGGTGTGAACCCGGTACTTCGGCTCCGAAGCGAGTTAAGGTCCAGAAATCGACCAAAAAGTTGTTAGCACCAGTTATTTGTGATGAAAGGAATTTTGTTCGTGGATTACCTCCAAACTGGTAAAAAAATAAATTCAGAATATACCTTTTGGACCAACTGGATATAAAAATTTGTGAGAAAAGACCAGGTTTACAGAAGAGAAAAAAATAATTTTTCATCAAGACAACCCACCCTCACACAAAACTCAAAAAACCATCACGAAAATCAGTAAATTAAAGTACGAATTGTTGCAACATCCACCCTATTCGCCAGATTTAGCTCCCTCTGACTTCTGGCTATTCTAGCATCTCAAAAAATTCATGCGTGGAAAAAAATTTTCATCGAATGAAGCCGTGGAAGCGTATTTCGACAGTCTTCCGGATTCTCACTTCAGGGATGAAATCCATAAATTAGAAGATCACTAAAAAAGTGTATTGAAGTTCAGGGAGTATATTGAATCATAAAATGTATTTCAAACCATTAAATCGTGTTTTTCTTATCGAACGAGAAAACTTATTAGAAAACTTGGTATATCTTCTATTTTACCAAACAGAATAACTGTTCCAGTTATGGAACCTTTTCTTGATTTATTCGGAGCCATCTCACTCGAAGTCAATTATTTATTTCGAGTGCACCTGTCAAACGCCGAAGGGTGGCTTGCAAAGTATTTATGTAGATGTAGCAGTTTTTCTCCCTGCTTAGGCTCCAAACCTTCCTTAAAGTTCATGATAAGTTTGGCATAAGGCAACATCATAAAACAATTGCCGCATTACATATCGTAATAAAATAATAGATAACATCTCTACCACTTCTTCAGCATCAAGCCATCCTTCACTACTCCATTTCCTAGGTTTCTGTTCCTAGTATTACCTGTTCTACCAATGTAAGCGAGTAAGAATTTCAGCACTGCAACTACACTATTGGAATATTTAGCCGCATTTGAAGTGATGTATATATTCCGTGAACATTTTATGACCGCGAAAAGTATAAATATGACAAACTCAGAAGCTAAACGAAGAGCGTCACCGACCCGTAGATTTTACGTCATATAGGCACCAGCCATAAGACCCTAGGAAAAAGGTAATATCGATCCTAGATATCATTTTTTTGATCCTAGAAGGCCCCAAAAAAACCTACCTACAAACAAAGTTTTGTACTATATTTAAATATCGAACAAAACGAGATTTCTTCATTCATGACATTGGGATTTCAATAAACGAATTAAAACTAAAAGTGTGTACAGAGTAGGAATCATACTTATAAACTAGTAAAAATACCATTAAGATGCGAGTTGGTCCGTATATCCTCTCAAATCCGAGATCGTCATAGAGGGTGACGCTCCGCCACGCGGATATTGCTCTTGCCTCGCCATCGAAAATTCGGCATATAAATCGGCATCGCAAATTGTTGCAGGATTTTATTTCAGATTCCTCTTCAGGAAGCTTCAAAAAACATCGTGGTATAAGTTAGCCCGTGTACGTCGTGGTACATCACTACTATTTTCCTCGCTTTAGGTGAAAATTTTCCGTAAAATATGGGTTCGCCATTTTGTTGTATAACTTATGCAAATATTCTACTGTGATCATTCAAACCAAGTAATATAAAGCATAAAGAATAGGTTTATAATACAGCATCGTTTTTTACCCGATGATTTTGCTCATTTGGGTTCAGTGTTGGCTTGAAGTTGAAGACATTTGTAAAAAATCGGAGACCGGCTTTTTTCGTAAAATTTGGTCAAATTTGACCCCCTGTAGAATTTTAATGCATCGGAATAAAATTAAATGATTTTGTAGTTATACGTAGAATTTACTTAAGAATAGCCATGCGAAGTTTCAAAGTCCGCGCTGAAGAAAACCCTTTTCTTATTTTTGGCCAGCTTTTTTCGATTCTAGCCCACTGTGTGCCGGTTCGATTTCTCCATAAGGTGTTTGAGGTGATATATTCAAGTGCATCCCAGAGACTAATTGCATAAGACTTAAGAAAACACGTCTTGGTTATAACCATTGCACATACATGTATACTCTGGGTGGACTCCATGTCGCTAGGCAGAATGGCCAACGAGATTAAAATTAAGATTTTACTCATTAAAATTTATTTTTAAATTTCTAAATTTGTGCCGAAATCGGGTTTTAATTTCATAAATTATTATTTTGAATCAAACATGTTGCACGCAATGCTAATAATGGCTACATCATCCTTGATGTAACCGATATAATGCGTTCGCCATGTTACATATGTTACGTTCTGACACTGCGTGAAAGATCAGGGAAGTAGATTCCAGAACGAATCGGGATTAAATACACCTTAACACATTTCAACTGTGTACAAGAAATCTAGTTTCGTTCAAAAGTTATCATTAATTAAAATAATCCATGTTCGTCGATTTCGGCACAAATTTCGAGATTTCGAGCCTTAGCAAAAAAATCACTGAGCTGAAGCTATGCTATTAATGGTTAATGGAGGAAGCACGCTAGAATAAACATTTTTAAAGCTTTTAAAAATAAAGGCCAATTGCCGTCCGATTCTCAAGAGAATGGCTGGGTCATCGTCGTTTATTTAATTTTGATTATCGTCCACATGCTATCGGCTTCGAGTTCGCTCGTTCTCGAAATAATAATATATATTGTTTATCAAAAAGATGCCTCTATAATGTTATGTCATAACGAAATTTGCCATATTGCATATCACAATAAAATATGGAAAGATTATAAAAACATCAATACAAATAGAAAATTCTTCGAGAAAATTACATGAAAGGTCAAAGCGTGAAATACCGTTTAAGCACATTTATAATTTACAGAATTAATGAGCCCTAATTTTCATAGCATTGAGGAGAATAGATGAGAATATGTTGCTTTGAATAAATGAGAATATGTTGGAAACAAACACATTCTCATTTATTCAAAGCCCTTAAAGTTCGTGAAAATTTGCGGATGCACTTTTTAGGATATTGGCGGCAAATTTGGTGAATTTGAAGAGATTTTTGGAGTAAAGAAACAATAAAGAGGCATTGCTCACCTCCATAGGTGGAGTAGGACGTCCATATCGACCTGCTGCGCGGCGAGCTGGGACCGCAAGGCAGTGGGGGCGAGCCAAGAAGCATTGGAAAGGCGAAGGGCCAGCACTGCGAGTGGGGTGGCATCGCCTTCGCCGGGGGCACCCGCCGCCCAACCCCAACCCCATCCTTCCTCTGCGCGGCCCCTTCTTTGAGCCCTATCCAACCAGTCGAGGGCCCGAAACAGTCCAGAAGACACTGCGGACTCAGGCGTCGAAGAATCCACTTTCGGCCGAACGGGTGCTGGACCCCACTCTGAAAAACAAAGTTATTCTTAGCGAGCGAACTTGCAAAATATCGATAATGTGTTTCGGTCAGCAGAGAAACCATAATATTGCCTCAACTTTATCACTTGGCTACTCGACCAACAGATGGAAATGTTATTACCTTACTGTAATTACGCTGCATTTCGAATAAAAACGCGTTTTGTTAAAGGAAGTGTATCGAAAGCAATGCCTACAAGTGATGGCAAGATTTAAATGAATCATTCCGAGACGCGATCTTAATGTCACATTACAGACAGAAACATCTATAGCACTAGAAATAATATTTTACGCCGTTATAAGTAAAACATGGAGAGCGATGTGTGTAGACGTGTTGATAGGTTAGTTGTTTGGCTGCCTTTACGTTCTATTGTCCGAGTTGAAGGATACGCTGGCATATCACCTAACAAATCATTACGGAATTTCTAATTTTGTTGAGTTCTCCGAAAGTGCTTGTGATTTTAGGAAATGCCTTTAGATCCTAAAGTGGATGAATGGAAAATCCTCACCTCTCAGTGGACGATCGAGAGAATGCTGGGATAAGTCCTTCATGGGCGCTCTCATTTCCTAGGATTAAGATATCGGACCTAAGGAGGGAGGAACCATTAGCCAACGGCGTAGACAGCAGAAGGCAATGAGAAACCACTGCTGTAAAGATTCTGAAGGATATCCCAAGTAATGATGCTGCATTAAGAAGAAATGCGTCTTTTATGAACTTCATCCGGACGTAATAGGAGCCCCGATCTCCAGGATGAGACCACCGTAAAAGAAAGGAAGGCTAGGAAAGAAAAATAGGAACCTGGATTGTTGGAGCTCAGGTTTATCGTTTGAGAATTGAGAAATAGAAAAGTGGTGATGGGTTTGTGTGAAGCAAGGTGAGTCAGGGGAGCGGCACGGCCGAGGAAAGACAGGCATTTGAGAAGAGTGCAATATGGCGATAGAATTTTACTAGTTTACTATATACAAATCCAAAGAATACTATTGTCGTCCAGCAGTATATACCAACGTCGAACCAAGAGAAAACAGTCTGTGCAGGCTTGGAAGAGCTGATGGTCAAGGGAGAGGAAAATTGGTTGATAATGGGTGACTGAAATGCGATTTTGGGGGAAGAAGCAAAGATTTGTAGGAAGATTTTGGCTTGGTTACAGAAATGAGAGAGGAGATCGACTTTTTCTGCTCGGCATATAGTCTTGCGTTGATCAACTCATGGTTCAATCGCCATCCTAGCAGACGCTACACCTGGAAGGCGACATGAGGAAATAACGAATAGATGTTATTAGCCTAGGCAGAAAGAGGAGCCAGGAGAAGGATGCTAGACCAGACATCGATAATGATCATAATCTAGTCATGGCCGAATGTCATCTGAAACTCAAGAAATTAGAGAGAAAAGGATCGAGGAAACGGTCACTGAACAGGCTCAAGAACAAAAATTCATTTACAGAATACAGGGGCAAAACACAAGAATCTTTAAAGTTTGCGAGAGAAGGTGATGGAAATCTTGAACGAGACAATTGAGGAGATGGGATGCAGCGGTTATTGGTGTTGAAAGATGGGTGGTGTCGCCAGATGGACTGTCAATCGGATAACTCGATCCATTCTAACCATAAACATTTCTAAATCCGGAAGGACAATTTGACAAGGAATATCAATGAGTATGAGTTAACCAGTATTTTGAGTGATTAAACATGCTATTGAGCAGGTATCTCTATCTATAGTCTATAGGAAACGAAATCAGGCACTCAGTCCTTGTGTACTGATCAACAAATATACGAGGGTCATTCCATAAGTTATGGCAAACATGTTTTATCTTCCGAAGTAGCACATGTGTGGTTATTTCAGCTGATACGTTGGCATGTTTGACACTGTACTTGACGCATCGGTAGCTTAGCTAGTTGTCGGCAAAAACGTGTGCTAGAGAGAGAGACTGCTCTCCAAGATGGAGTGGAACTGCGGGCGTATGTGAAAATTGCAGATTTGCTCAGGAGTGTTACGAGAAGCATTGGGATCGAAGTGTTGTACTGGCATCACAAATAAAATCGATTGTGATAGGCTTAATCTTGTGGAAATCCATTAATCTTTCCCACCACTCCTCTTCCTTCATTAAGGGTACAGGCATTAAGGCTAAACTCTACAGGAAGTTACTTATCAAGAAGCAAGTGATTTCTCTGAAGATCAACTTTAATAGTATTTGTCTGAGAAATGGAGTCTTTCCGAGATACACCAACATCAAAACCAAGAGCAACTCACCCCATGGTTCCAGAGCAGAGGACAGGGAAAAGATCTACTGGCTTCGAGAGGGAATAAGACACTGGTATGCTGTCCGCCAAAACTTGTCCTACTATCTTCTACAACTGCACACCGAATTGCTGCATTTCCTGTCCTGGTTAGAATGGTCCATTTTTTATGACCAGGTAAGACAAATGGCAAGCGAAATTTGTTTTCAAAAACGCTCTGCCCTGAACAAGAAATTCCGAGCCCTTATGTCTTCCAGTGCAGTGAACAATCCCAGAAGTGGATCCCCTCATACTACCCACAAATTTCACGACCGAGTGCTCAACTTATCTCATTACAAATTTGCTCCTTCAGAAATTTCCTACTTAGAACACGGTCTGAAATACTGTCCCCCTCTCCCAAAATCCCCCAGTGTTTTTATCAACTTATCCGCCGACTGTGACTTAGCTTTAGACAAACAAATAAAAGTGAAATACGAGTGTGCTGACATAATCTCTCATCACATTGAGCATCTTCCGCCACCCAGCAATAGTGAAATCAGAAATATTCGTACATTACGAAAAATTCAGAACATAGTGAAAGAAAACAAACTCATCGTCTCAAAAGCCGACAAAGGAGAGTGTGTTGTTATGATGAAAGTGACTACATTGATAATTGCCAAAATTTTATCCTTAGACATAACATAGAAAGACTCAAAAAAGATCCTACCCCCGAATTTCAAACAGTGGTCCGAAAAACCATAAGAGAGTCACACATCATACAGGACTTTGCGAAAAATCGACTCTTTGTAATGAACCCCCAACCACCTAGGCTATACGGACTCCCTAAAATCCATAAAAATGATATCCCCATCAGACCTGTGATTTCCTCTATTTCCTCCCCTGCACATAAACTCTCATTCAAAGTGAACACCCTCCTCAGAAATTTGAATTTATTCCCTCAGAAGTATGGTGTAGAGAATACTATAGAACTAACACAAAAACTGAAAAATGCCAATATAAACCATAACGCCAAATTTGTCTCCTTTGATGTTTGTAATTTATTCACTAATGTTCCAGTGGGTGAAGTGATAAGTGTTATTGAAGACCGCCTCCGCAGTGCAAGCTTGAGCAGTGATATTATTAATGCCTTGAAAGAACTCATTCAAAAATGTACGAGACAAAATTTCTTCAAATTCAAGGACGTGTTCTATCAACAGAATGAGGGTCTTGCAATGGGATCTCCGTTATCCCCTCTACTCGCCAATATTTCTATGGACTTTTTTGAATCAAATTTGTTTAGCTCAGGTTTTAAGTATTTATGTTATGTTCAATGTTGGTACAGATACGTAGACGACATTCTGTGTATATGGAATGGCACCGAAAGACAAATGTCATCCTTTCACTCCTATCTAAATACCCTTCATCCTACTATCAAATTCACCTTAGAATTGGAAAAAAATAAGTCCCTTAATTTCCTGGACCTAACCCTTCTCCGTACTGAGAACAAATTAACCTTTCCCATTTTCCGTAAGCCCACATATACTGATCATACCATACCTGCTTCCTCAAATCATCATCCCGCCCAAAAGCATTCCTCCATGCCCTTATCCACCGTTTAATCCATGTTCCCACGGACCAAGTTGATTTTAATAACGAACTTGCCATTATCAAATACATCGCGGAAAAGAATGGTTTCCAATCCAAATTAATAGATAATTTGCTATCTAGGAAATTGAGGAAATAAACAATCAATAGAATCTTTCTCCCACCAACTAGCCAACTTGAAAATCTACCCAAATGGCGGAGAGTTAATTTCATTGATGATTGTTCCTTAAAAATTGCCAATGTCTACCTAAAGATTTTGTACAGCCTGCATTCTACAATAGCCACAACCTTAGTTCCTTCCTTGTCAACACTAAAGATAAATAGAAAAAAAATTCAAATCAGGAATTTATAAATTAAAATGCAACGAATGCGAATCCGTGTATATCGGCCAATCCGGAAGGAATTTTAATGCCCGAATAAAAGAGCATATGCAATCTTTCTTAAATAACACTCCCGCCTCCCAATTTGCCCAACACCTTAATCTTTCCCACCACTACTCTTCCTTCATTCCCGAAATCTTACATATACAACATAAAGGACCAAAAATGAACTTCCTAGAGCAAAGAGAAATCCTTGTTTCCAAAATTGCTTCCGAGAATGTTCTTAACGAAGTAATTCTTCTAACTTACTCCCCTCTACTTCTTTGTACCCTTCCTAAGATAAGAATTCTCTCCCAGATAAGAACAACCTTTACCCCCCGGAAAGCTCCCACACCCCCAAACCCTTCTTCTCTCCTACCGCTTTCCCTCCTTGTCCTGCTTTGTTCCCACGCACCAACCCTGTTCCCCTCTTTTTTCCCTAAATAAACCTTCTTGTTGGTAATTTCCTCACCTGATGATGGCCGATCTGTGCCGAAACCGGTCGTGTTTTTTACTTCTGTAAATACACCTGTGGAAAAGAGTAATTGCAATTTTATTTATACCATCCTTTTCATATGGATTTCCACAAGATTAAGCCTGCCACAATCGATTTAATTATACAGTTAATATGAAGAGAGAATGCGTTTAAAGAAAATTCTCTAGTGCTCACGCAACGGCCATTAAACACGATGCACAGCTCCATACCACTCTTTGGTATGGTATACAGATGCTCACTAAAATGAAACATCGACAAAGTTCTGGTAAAAGGTAAAATACCTTTCGATTTATTTTTAAAAAATTAAAAATGTACAACTGTTTCAAATTTTAAAGATGATATATTATTATATACATATATGTATATAATATCTACAAATAACTAAACATTAGACAATTTCAGCAAAACCAGTTAAATGCAAATAAGGATTACGTGGTAATGTGAAAAAAATGAGATTTTCTCTTCAAACTCTCAAGCATAGAGCTGTTTAGATACATCCTTGATTTCCTTATTAGGAAGAATTTAGCAAAGAGAGAACAAATCAAAACAGAAGGACAGAGATCATAACTAACCATAGCCTGGAGAGAATGAGATGTGAGGAAAATTGCCATGCAGAGAATATCAAGGAATCACATGATTAGAAAATACAATTTTTAAATGAACGAAGGCCAAAGAAGAGACGGATTGTGGAGTTAATATTCTCTGCGGCACAAAATTGAATCACTCACCAGGGTTCTGCGATGAAGCTGTACTTAAGAGAGCCACCAATAGCCATCCCAACATCTTCTCGGCGCCTGAAACCAAACCAAAACACAGTAAACGCTTTATTCATTTTATGCTCGGTCATTAAAGCTATCCAGTGCAACTCTGTGATAACCATCAATATGTGTGATATCCATCAATATGTGTAATATCCAATATATGTGTAAGCCACTTTTGGGTGAGTGGCAGGGGTTCCCCTCAAATCCTTCACCGACGGGAGTGATTTTAATGGAACCGTACGTCTGACCGGAGAGTTTTTTAAATGGCAGAGGTAATTTTTACAACGAAATCCTCTAAAAATTAGTATTATTCTTCTACATATCTAAGAAGAATGAAACTTTGAATTCAGTCTCCTCAAAGTACTCGACATTCAGAATTAAATTCACAACGTAATATCGAAAAAGAAGTTTTCTGCAGATTTCCGAACCAATTCTTTTGAAAATGGCAATCTTTATAGAGATATTCTGTCGATTTTACACGCTTGAGATCTCCATATGAAATAAGCAAGCCTCGCTGACATTCTCACGATACTCTGGAATAGCATTTTTTCTTTCTGATTAACATCGGCTAAGAGTCAATTTCATTCACGTTATTGTATCTGTACAAAGGGCTGTCTTTATTGCTCACATTCTCTGGTCACTGCTTGACGAACAAATTATCGAGTGAAGGAAAACCCTCGAAATCTAGAAGAGCAGGTGTGTGCTTACAAAAGCACCTACAAGCAGAAATGTATTGCCTCTCGAGTTTTGGGGGAATTAAGTGTTACTCAGATTGACAAGAGAGCAGTACGAGAAAAGTGCTCTACGGCAGATAAGTTATCACAACAAACGTTATGCATCGCTTTTCATTGCAGCGCAAGAGGACTCTTCTGGAGGAACCCCTCTCATTTCAAATTTTACTTCCTCTCAGTGCTAATCCATCCGAATGTGGCCGTTCCAAGAACACTTACGGGGCGGCGTTAACAGTGGATTTACAACTAATGATGCACAGGAAAATCTGTATATTGAATTTTTCCATATTATTGTTATAGTTTTTTGTTAAAATTATGTTAAGTGTGATGTCTTAGCGCTTGATCGTGGCCAGCAGTAGTAGAGTGTCTGATGAAGGACGCAGGAGAAATATATCATCGAGTTATATATATTAGCGAGTTTTACTGATAAAGATATAGGCTCTAGTGTTGTATTATCCGTAATAAATGCTATAGTGGATAAGTCCATTTTTCATGAAGAGGAAGAGTTTCTTTTGGAAACCGCAGACATTTCTCTGAAGCGGGAGGCCCTCATTTGCCTCATGGCAAAGAAATGATCGCAACTTCTTCCGATAAGGAAATAAGTAAAATTGCAGTCAATGAAACAAGTAATGTGTGGAACAACAATCGAAAAAGATGTGCTGTTCTTGAAAGTCTTCTGATTGACTGTCGAAACTATTTCTTCTGGCGATAAATACTCCCCCTCCTGATGTGCCTTCTCTATCCTTACGATACACGGAATAATCAGGAGGAGAAATCTCACTGATCGCTATTTCTTCACTAAGCCAACTCTCGTTTCCCAGTATAATGTCGCCGCTTGTATTTCTGGTCAAGTCGAAGAATTCCGCTTGCTTATTACGAATACTACAGTTCATTATTACTAACTTGATTCCTTTATGGTCTTCGTTCTTGAGATGAGGACAAGAATTCGAGTCACGAAGACTAGGATTAACTCTATGTGACGCCTCGCTATTTGTAAAGGATTTTCTCGTAATTTTTTAGTTTTCTCACATGACGTTAATTTTCTAAACTCGTCTCCCTTAATACGCTATTATCTGATATTAAACTCGAGAGAAGTGGCGTAATTTCACTATCGTCCGGAACCTGCGACGATCAAGGATTACATACCAATGTATCACATATATATATAACCGTAAGGAAAGTCTCACTAAACGAGTTCACATGTAAGTAATATAACAGTGACACCGAAAAAATTACATATTGTCAATTGCGGACTTGCGTGAATGAAGATAAACCATTTCGAATATCAATGGCAAATTCTAACAGAAGGTTTAATGCGAATAATTTTATTTATTTATTTAAAAGAATGTTACAAAGAATCTATATATATAAGGCAGAAATTCTGTGGGTTTGTGTGTTTGTTTGTTCACGATTGGAGTCCACACCGTTTGTCCGATTTGCGTCAAATTTTGCATACGTGTTCTCTGAGACCCAGAAGGAAGCACTGTCATATTTTTATTTGATAACTTTGCTGGGTTTGATCCTAGATCATTCAGATAGATTTCCATAAGAAATACACGTAAAGTTCGATTTTATCGGTTGCAGACTTTATTTCTTTTGCAAAATTAAATTAGAAGGAATAGTCGCATAAGATCAAGATAAGTACCAAAAAAACGGGAAATTGAATACAGATTCTTATTATTGTCGTAGAATAAAGCTTTTGTTTCGAAACTGCAAGAATTTAGATAAAATATGCGAATATTTTGTGAAATTTCGAGGTTGTAAACAACCCGTCCCCCTGACGACCAATGCGATTGTTGATTCCGAGTTTATTCATTTTCCCATAAGAATGCATGTGTATTTAGGCCCATTTAGAAAAAGATGACGATATGAAGAGGATGAAAATGTTCAGAGATTTTAATTATAT
>KZ308844.1:301699-325118 GCA_000376725.2 Ladona fulva | reverse complement strand
TTAAGAATTATATTATATTGAATTTATAAAGAATGTTACAAACTTAAACAAACTACAGTATTCACAGTAACTAGCATTTAATCACTTCCTCCATTAACTACAATAGTTTAAAAACTACGCAATTACAATTACACATCTATACTTTAGAATATAACCTTAAACTAATAAAAACACTAAGTTCATTTAACTCGAAAAATTCACTAGAATCTTTACTATACAAATACAGAAAACCGTGTCTTAAAGGTATATAGTTACAATTTATACATGAAATCAAAATTACCTTAGAGAGGATATTGAGCGAGGGCTGAAAGAACTTTTGGTCGGCACCCGGTGATTTGGTCCGCGGCGATTGGGTGCTACGATGATTCAGTAACTACACACGATTAATTGGTTGTTGGGCAAGGCTGAGATATGTCGTAAATGATTGTTATGACTGTAAGGAATGCAGTAATTTTGGTGGAATTTAACCTTTTATTAAACAAAAATCAGAAATATGCAGTACTGGAATCGGAGCGTGCAATAGGGGAGGAAAACAGTTATCCGGAAGTAAAAATATGACAACATTTTTGTGTATGTTTAATTTCAAATCTTTTATACGCTGGGAATACGCATATTGTGATAATTGAGGGGTGTTTCAGAGATATATATCGATGATTAATGTAAATAGTAAATTAGAAAGAGAGACTGCAAATAACCACAGAAATTTACATTAAAAAATTAATGATGCTAAAAGGAAACTGTTCATATCGAAAACCTTGGGAAAAGAGATGGATGGAAGGCAGTATCAGGATACTGACGATTGCTGTTAAACTCCTGGCAGTTATTTACATTAAGATTACTCAAAGAAATAAATGGAAATAGTTATTTGTAAGGTGGCGGGAGGGAGGGGCATTTCATATATGCATACGAATAGGCAGAGTAATGGTACAGATTACGAATATATAATGCATAACGTAATGAGTGTTTGTATGGTGGAGTTGGTTGTGGTTTCATTACCCGCATCGCCCTTTCTTATCTGGCTTTACCATTTTGAATATCTCTTGAAAGAATGTTGAAATTTTCTAATTTGAACGTACTTCTCACCATATTCTTCTGGTTACCCGTACCATCCGCAACGACAACAACATTTACTGTTCTAATTCATATTCCTCAGAATGTCCTGAATATCAATAAATTCTTGCCATTTTGTTCTATTTGATTATGGTTGAATTCGTTATCACGCGGAATCTCAATGCAATAACAATTTCCTATTTGATACCCAGCGGCGTCTATCTTACTTGTTAGGTTAATGAGAAGTAGATACAAAATAAGAAAGAACATTAGGCCCTAACTTGAAGGCAATTAAGAGGCAAACAAATGGTTTCGATAAGCTATTCATTCTCTGAAAATTCCGTAATATCCCGTCTTCGAATTCTTTCACGACCAAGGCAATTTTCATCGTATATTTCATGAGTTATCCCATATAAATACACGGGGATAATCGGTTAGTATACTTTTCCATAAGGAATGTACGTAATTTTACCTTGACTGCATAGGTTGTTTCCTTTACAGAATTAAATCAGAAACAGCGGTTCTACGGAATTGAGACATTTGTCACAAGAAATGAAAATGATCATATATTTTATTTTTGTCGTGAAATATTTATATAGATCCGAAATTTCGAGGATTTTGATCAAATACACGGAAATTTAGTAAAATATTTGGGAAATAAACAACCCATCTCTTTGCCGACTTAAGGCAATTGTTGAACATTGATTTCATGAATTATCCCGTAAAAGTGCACGGGGATAATCAGTTCTTATATTGTTTATAATGAATGCTCGTAAAGTTGGCTTTCATGACTTGAAAGCAGTAGAATAAATATGGCAAGAAATATATTGAATTTTATGACCTTAAGACGGAATAACATAACAAATTTTGGCAGTGATAATTTTTGAAAAGGGGCTTATATTTGGCCAGTCAACCTTAATTCGGGCTTGGTGTAACTGCTTGGTTACATTAGCAATAATTTCAGTTACTTCAAAATTTCGGAATGACATAAATAACTAAGATTTAAACTATAAGATTTTCAGGAGTAATTACCACATTTTCGACATGAAATTCTTGTTAAAGAATTCAAATGTCGGATAAGGCATGGACTGACTGATTTAGAAGATACTTCTTCAGGAGTGAGGAGAATTCTACTTGGAAACACAGAGGTTCATTAAAAGAAATCAGCAGCAATATCATTAAAATACAAATACTAAGTACGTTCTTATGAAACGCGCACGCTGAGTGGCGGAATCGCGTATTTCATCGTGCAAATCAGTACTTAAAATTTTCTGGAATAACTTGTGCCTATACTCAGTTCTTCTATCCTTAAGAGATTCCCAGCCGAGAGTTTTGATCACATCTGATACACTGCTACCGAAACTTTTATCCCCCTTAACGAAACGAGCCGCTCTGCGTTGTACGCGCTCTAACTCCAAGATCAGACCCTTCTCCAGATCAGACCATTCTCCAGATCAGACCCTTCTCCAGATCAGACCCTTCTCCAGATCAGACCCTTCTCCAGATCAGACCCTTCTCCAGATCAGACCCTTCTTCAGATCAGACCCTTCTCGCGTGGATTCTATACTGCGAAATAATACTCAAGCAATGGACGAACGAGCGACAACAAGCGTGAAACAAGTCACCTCTTCACACTGGATTGACTGCACCTGAGAACGCGGTTACGTCGCCTCAGAGTCGTATCAGCCGACCCCACTACATCTTGAATGTGCATTTCAAACGATACATTACAACGGACTTCTTAATATTTACACTGAGTTACGAATTCTAACGTTGCGCCTCTAATGTGATAGGGAGTTAGGCGGTTGGAGTTACGGTTCTGGGAGTGGGTCATACTCATTGCTACACATTTTTCTACGTTCAAACCGAGCTGCCAATCTTCACACCATTTAGAAATAATGTCCGGGTCACCCTGTACATGTACTATGGACGTATCTTTCGCATTTTGAATTTTTCTGTATATGAGAGTATCGTTACTCAACTCATCGCGCTGTCTACTACATCTTTGATGCAGACTAATTCTATTAATTGACGAGCTTAGCGATGAGAATTAAAGAGTGAGTTTTACGGACGATGCGATTATTTATGAAATCGAAATATATAAAATTGGTGAAATATTTAGCTTTCCTCAAAAATAACTGAAAATAACTGCACAAGTAAAAAATGCTGACGCACTGCACGGAAGTGGGCGTCGAGCAAATGAGCCATACACGTTGCTCTTTTCGGCATTTGCAATGGATCGAATGAATATTCCACGCAACGATGCGATTTCAAATATATTTCATTCAAAGAAAGCGGATAACTTAATGATAGACATTACTTCAGTATCAACAGGCAATCTTATTATGTATCTACGTTTTAATCAATTCCTCGAGATAAGAGTTGCATGCTCACCTGTTCCAATTACAAATGCACTCACTTCAGTGCAGTGGGACTCGCTCACCTGCAATAGATTAATATTTCATAATTACTTTCAAACAATTTCTCACGGCGCGCAGTTGTAATTTATTTATTTAATATATAATTGCAAGTTGGTCGATGGACCAGGTGGCAATGGTCAAGGGGGATAAAATAATAGTGACATCTGCCCGGCATTCGCCCAAAGACGGGAGGAAAACCCCTCCAAAAACCTCCAGCGGACAGTTTAGATACAATAAGTATACATAAACAACAGACAATAAATGTCGCACTACAGCTCAGAATTCCAATACAATAAAACTAAAGAGTACANTATACGTTTATGTATATTCGATGTTTTTAATTTGAATCTGATAATACAAAAGCGAATAGAGTTTAATCTGGAGACACGCATAGCCTTTATAGATTACCAAAATGCATTTGACAGCATTCATCGAGACAAACTTTGGTTCATAACGGAAAAGCGGGGATATGCAACTCATTTAATTAAAACCATTCAATCCTTCTATTTAAATACAAAAATAGTAATTGATACTGGTATTGGCAAAAACGCAGCACAGGAAATCACAACCGATCAAGGTGTTAGGCAAGGGTGTCCTTTGTCGCCAACATTATTTAATTTATACATAGACGATTGTTTACGAGAATGGAGAAAAGTTACACCAAAAGGAATTCAAATAGGAGAAAATCAATTTTTAAGTTCAATGCTGTTTGCTGATGATCAAGTGAAGCCGAAACAGGCAGAATGCCTAATCCTTGAAAGGAAGATGATGATGATTGTTAGCTTTTTATTCGAAAAATGAGCGCGTCTCGTTTTCAGCGAGCACTGATTGAGGAACTCTAATTATATATAATAACATAGTAATGCTATAATTTTAAGGTAATCGTAACAATACTTAAAGGTGTGAAAAAATGAGTATTAGTCTCCTTTTGCCTAGTATTTTATTTTATTTGCCGATAGCGGATTTACAGACGAGTATTGAAAAATATCAGAATCCTTTTTTCTAATTTCTAACACTATAATTAAGTATTATATACGTTATTTCTTTATTGAATTGCAAAACCTTAAAATAACATTAAAAACCCTTTAATTAATCATCTTTCATATCTCCACTATGCGAAACCTATTCCTGACAACCGTGTCAGCAATAAAGCTACTGCACGGCAGTCTTTCCTTATTACTAATACAATTTGTCATATACTGTTATTTTATATACCTCTTTCTTTAACTACTGATGAAAATTTTCAACATTAAACTTCATTGGCAGAATTTCTGTTTACTATTGAATATTTATTCGTAAATTCATTTTTTCTCCTATTGTTGTTACCTTTACCACAGAATATGTGCATTTTAAGTGTTATAGAGAATTTCGTAAGTGAGTATAAAGAGTTAAAGAGAACACGGGAGGAAGGGAAGTGTTAGAGGGTGAGTGTTATTGGTTAGGTAGGGAATAGGTGACAGGACTTGGAGCGTCGCGGAGAGGATCCGGGAAGTGGAGTTGAAGATATGGTCATTGATGGTGAGGGTACTAGAGGATGAAAACGATTGTAATACATCCAATTGTTCGAAGGTAAAACCAATGATTTTGCTCCACCAACCATCGGAGTGTCTGTGCTGTACTGAAAAGGAACATTCTATCTTTGTCCAGTGGTCCACTATCGTACAGAAGAAAGTCATTCCCTTCGGAGGTCTTTTTCAGTGAATAAGGAATACTGTTTCCTTCCACGGGTGTTGGATCTTTTGGTAAATTTTTATCCCGTTTTCGCTTCCTTTGTATTTGTCTTCTAATGGTATCAATGATCATCTCTGATGGCGCAATAGGATTTAAACCTCCGATTAAAGAACTGATCAATCTCATTGGCGGATCGCTTGAAAGTGCAGCAGATTGAACGATTTTGCAAACAGCTTCGGTTACTTCCACTCGTTCGTCATTTCGAGGATAACTATGTTCTCCTTTTTCTATTGCGTTAGCATCCGAGTAAATCAGCGGCGTAGATAATCGTGCTTTACATCTTTTTACACAAAGCGCAAGCTACACGTCTCCTTGCGACTTCTATCCAGTCTGTACATAATTCCGTTATATCCGACCAGTAATTTATCTTGCCCTATCTGACTCTTCACATTCTCCAGAGATTTCTATATTGAGAGAATAATTTGAAATGATTAGGATTTATGAATTATGTGGAACATGGTGAAAATCAATTATCAATCAACATCTTTTACGCGATATCCAGCCGCTCTGGTACATACTCATTAAAGAACATTCCAACAGAAAGACGAAAGATTATTAGCACGGAATGAATTTTATTTCCTCCAAATATGACTGCTGTTTACTGTGTATATCATTCGCAGATGAGAAGAAGTGAAATATACGAAGATAGTCGTTCTACTAGATTTTCAAATTCTTTTGGAAAGAAGCTACAAAGACTTTTTCTGTAATTAAAAAAATTCATTCCAGTTTCTTAGTTACTTAACGCCTATTTCATTGATGTATCTAAAAGTTATAGGACAATACCGGCATTTCTATAGATTGTGTTATCGGCAATGCTCACAATTCATTATTTTCAGCTATGGCTGAATTGGGAGAAATAATTAATTAATGAAGAATTTCGAATAAAAAAACATTCAGCCAAGAAAAGAAGCACCAAATGTTAGCACATTTTATGTGCTAGGTGTTCGTTGACTTGCGGCCGACACTCAGATCGTGCCACGGTCCCCTTAACCGTTCTGGGGTCCATTACACTGCTTCGAGACGGGTGGCTCGTAGGAGCGTTAAAAATAAAGTATCCCACTTGGAACATCTCATTCGTTGCCACAACACCGATATTATCATAGGTACTGAGAGCTGGTTAAACGAGGATATGAGCGACAACGAAATATTTCCAAAAGATTTCACGATCTACCGTCGAGAATGTATAGAAAGAACAGGACGTGGAGTCTTTATTACGGTTAAATCTTCTCTCCAGAGTAGAGCGCAGGTCTCGAAGGACAGCGATATAGAAAGCGTCTGGTGTACCATGGGTCAAAAAAATAAGCCTAACATCAATGTATGCGCGTTTTACCGTCCACCAAACTCCCCACGACAGGTTTTGCGAGATCTTAGCGATGAAGTAAATTTCTATACTAGTAAGAATAATCAAAGTATAACGATCATAGGGGGTGATTTTAATCTTCCGGATATAGACTGGAAAAATAATTGCATAAAGAAAAGGGCCCGGGATTCCGATTCGTGTAGAACGTTACTAAATATGCTTCAAGAAAATGCATTAAGCCAAACAGTAAAATCTCCAACTAGGGGAGAGAATATACTCGACCTATTCCTAATTAACTTCCCTGAGCGTATAAAGAATATTTCGAATGACGAGGGTCTTGGGGACCATAAAGGCGTATTCATAGATATCAACATCAAATTAAGCAAGCATAAAAAACCGAAACGTAAAATCCATCTCTTTTCCAAAGCGAATATCGAGGAATTTAACGAAAAATTAAATACCGATTTCTACTCATTTAAGTCGCGCGTATCTCATATGTCCACCAAAGAAACTTGGAAAATTTTCGTATAAATTATGCATAATTACATATACATTTATATAACATCAAAATAATCACGATTGCGAACCTGGATGGTATGATCGCGAGGTTAGAAAGACTCTTCGCAAACAAAGAGCACTGCACGGGAAATTAAAGGCCATAGAGGGAAAAAATTAGTCTGATTCGAGTCCAAGAAAAGCATTACTGCTACAGAAACATAAGAAAGCGAAATCCGACACCAAGCATGCTATGCGTAACGCCCTCAGCAATTTTAAGAAAAAATTTCTTGGGAAATGCTTAGAAGAGGACCCCAAATGTTTCTGGTCCTACGTTAGAGATGTACAGGGAAAGATACAAACGGTAAGCTCGTTGAGAGATAGCGACGGAAATGTAACTTGCGATGCGAAGAGGAAAGCGAATATATTAAATATCTTTTATCAAAGCGTATTCACGGGCGATAGTTCCAGAGATACCCTTCCGGAGATTAATACGCTCTCGTCAATGGAAAGTATATGCTTTACTGAAGATGGAATTGCAAAACTCTTACGTAATATTAAGCCAAACAAATCGCCAGGTCCAGAGGGTATTCCGGCTAGAGTATTGAAAGAAATGGCAGAAAGCGTCGCCCCTTATCTCAAAATTATATTTACCAAGTCCATGCGCGAAGGTAGAGTCCCAGTAGATTGGAAGTCAGCGAATGTTACGCCCGTTTATAAAAGTGGATTGAGGGAGAACCCAGGAAATTATAGGCCTATCTCATTAACTTCACTCTCCGGAAAAGTAATGGAGCACGTCGTTGTTAGCTCACTTATGAAGTTCTTAGATAGCAATCGTTTCCTCAGTAAGAACCAACACGGATTTAGAAAGAACCGATCATGCGAAACCCAACTAGCTCTATTCGTCCACGATATCTTAAAGTCTGCCGAAAGTAAAAAACAAGTGGACGCTATTTTCCTTGACTTCAAGAAAGCTTTCGACAGGGTCCCCCACTACAAATTAATTTACAAACTAAAATTAGCAGGTATCAACAAGGAAATAATTGAATGGATAAAGAATTTTCTACACGAGAGAGAACAGCAAGTGGTACTTGATGGCGTTAGTTCGAATAAAGTCAGAGTCACTTCAGGCGTACCCCAAGGCAGCGTAATCGGACCTTTACTCTTCCTCATTTATATCAATGACCTAAGCGACAAGATCGATAGCAATGTGAGGATATTTGCGGATGATTCGGTAATATATAGAGAAATATCAAGTGACGAAGATAGTGCTTCACTCTCAAACGACTTAGCTCATATACAAATGTGGTGCGAAAAATGGCAGCTAGATCTTAATGTAGATAAATGCTCTGTAGTAAATTTCTTCGAAAGGAAACAATTGAGTCAGAACCGCCCGTACAAAATTAGTGGAACGAATTTAAATGTAGTCGACTCAGTAGAATATCTTGGAATCACCCTAACCAATAACTTAAACTGGAGCACACACATTCGAAAAATATGCGGTAAAGCAACTAAAAAGCTCGGTTTTATAAAGCGTATTGTAGGTAGATGCGATGAAAAGGTTAGAGAGCGATGCTATTTTACGTTAGTTAGGCCCCATCTGGAATATGCGGCGAGTATATGGGACCCAGCGGATGAAACGAACTCTCGCGAACTCGAGAAAGTGCAGCGTAAGGCGATACGTTTTGTTAAAAAGTGCTACGATAGAGAAGCAAGTGTAACGCAAATGCTCACAGACGCAGGTTGGGAATCCTTGAAAGAAAGGAGATTAGAAGCTAGGCTGCGATTATTAGATAATTTCAGAGGAAATACATTTTCGGAAGACGTAATTGGTATTATGCGACCCCCCTGCTACTTTGGTCGATCCGACAGTGAGCGTAAAATAAGATAAATAGATGCGAGGACAAGTCGCTTTAGGGACTCATTTTTCTGCGAACGATACGCGATAATAATAAATTAAAGAAGTAATTCTACTCTTGGTGTTTACACCCCCTGCCACACGCCAGAAGGCGGCTTGCAGGGTATTTATGTGGATTTATGTAGATGTAGGTGTTTTAGGTGCTAAAAATGGTGCAACTTCTTCTTCTTTGGGATCGCTACTTCAGTTTCTTTTTACTTTAAACTGGAGTATTCACAATGAAATAGTCTTACAGTAGGTCCTTAAACTCAGATCAACGATTTTATTTCATTTCATTTCATTTTTATATAAAAATTTTAATTGTAATGATTTATTAATATAAATGGGAAAATTGTTAATCTTTTAAAACAGATTTAAAGTAAAAACTTGATAATGACCCATCGGGTTTAAACCATGGTCGTGTGTTAAAATACCTTTTGTGGTATAGCGTAATCGTTAATCTAGTGTGGCGTAGCGTAAGTGTTAATCTATTTATCTTCATGATGGAAGACTTCATGTGAAGTCGAGGCCAAGTTATTGGATTCTATTAAAAACTTTATTTGGAAATCAAACAGAACCGAGCGAACGGATGGTTCGAGGATTGGGTAAAAACACGAAGATTTAATTTTTTCTCACACCGGAATTAGTTGCACATATATGTTACATATGTAACTAAGGACTAATTAAGAGCAATCGGTATCAGTTTCACGGAAATTTCAATTATGAAGTTATTATCTGATAAATATTAGTACCAGAAAGTGATGCTGCAATTTCAGCAGGGAAATTCCAAACACTAAATAAAATTGGAGTGAAAATTCTTCATTACCCCGAAAATATAAATTTATGAGAAATCCTTTGAATAACGTTAACGAATATAGGTGTATTTTACTTATTTGCAAAGATATCAAAGTATTTCTTCTCTCGTAAAGCCAAAAACCACAGTTGACCAAGAGACGGGTGCCAGGCCAGAAAGAGTCAGCAGTCCGGATCAAAATCCAAAATCGCTATCCAAGTCATTGGAAGTCAAAAAATAGAGGTAAGGAGCGATACGCCCACGGTCATCACTGATGACGACTCGAGAGAGAGGCGTAAGTGTGATTCCAACGATAGATACCGTTACTTATGGAAGCATGAATTTACGAATACATATTCAATAGTAAACAGAAATTCTGCCAATGAAGTTTAATGTTGAAATTTTCATCAGTAGTTAAAGAAAGAGGTATATAAAATAACAGTATATGACAAATTGTATTAGTAATAAGGAAAGACTGCCGTGCAGTAGCGTTATTGCTGTCACGGTTATCAGGTTTCTCATAGTGGAGATATGAAAGAAGTACATATAATGAAAAAATTTTAAATATTATTTTTAGGTCTTACAATTCAATAAAGAAATAACTTATATAATACTNAGTGAAAATTCTTCATTACCCCGAAAATATAAATTTATGAGAAATCCTTTGAATAACGTTAACGAATATAGGTGTATTTTACTTATTTGCAAAGATATCAAAGTATTTCTTCTCTCGTAAAGCCAAAAACCACAGTTGACCAAGAGACGGGTGCCAGGCCAGAAAGAGTCAGCAGTCCGGATCAAAATCCAAAATCGCTATCCAAGTCATTGGAAGTCAAAAAATAGAGGTAAGGAGCGATACGCCCACGGTCATCACTGATGACGACTCGAGAGAGAGGCGTAAGTGTGATTCCAACGATAGATACCGTTACTTATGGAAGCATGAATTTACGAATACATATTCAATAGTAAACAGAAATTCTGCCAATGAAGTTTAATGTTGAAATTTTCATCAGTAGTTAAAGAAAGAGGTATATAAAATAACAGTATATGACAAATTGTATTAGTAATAAGGAAAGACTGCCGTGCAGTAGCGTTATTGCTGTCACGGTTATCAGGTTTCGCATAGTGGAGATATGATTTCAATACTCGTCCGTAAATCCACTATCGGAAAATAAAAGACTAGGCAAAAGGAGACTAATTCTCATTTTTTCACACCTCTAAGTAGCGTTTCGATAGACTTAAAATTATAGCATTTCTATGTTATTATATATAATTAGAGTTCCTCAATCAGTGCGTAAATGTAGTTTGTTTCAGATCTCTAAGTTAAGCCGTTTCTGAGATAAATAGGGGGACGGACAGACGAACGGACTGACGGACAGACATTTGCTTTTTATACATATGATACTCACTTATTGATTAAAGAAAATTGGTAAAGAAAAGCAATAAGTACGACTGGGAGCGGAAGAAGGGAAGAATATTACATTTAAACACCGCAAGCCGCCAATAGCAGGGGGTGTAAAAACACCGATAATCCTATCACACCCTAACTGCTATTAGCTTCTTTAATACTACCAGGGAAAAACAACCAGAAGTAACTATCCGTTCTGGCAATGACTTCCTTGAATCGCTTCTTCATTTTATCTCAGAGCTCACGCACTTTGCTAACCGGAATAACAATATCAGCTATCTCGTCGATGAGATCTGCAGTGACAAACTTTCCAAAAGGCTTGCGTAGGTAACCAAGTCTTCTATCCCTAAGCGAAGTCCACCCGATAGATTCTATCATAGCCGAAATAAGAGAGAGATATAAAATAAATATTCCTTCATTAGAGCTTTAAACATTGCAATGTATGTTTTATCAAAAATTATTATTATTTTTATTTCTGTAATGGAAACAGGACCCTAATTACGTCTGTTTCAATATGAACTACGAACAAAACCATTCCTAATCGGAAAAATCCGACTAACCGGGACTCGAACACGGGACCTTTGTTTTAGGACATGCTAAACACTCCGCCACTACGTCCGGTATTTATGATATATTCCATAGAAAATAATTCATCTTATGTTTATGTCTACTACTCTATTATCTATCTCACATAGCTAGTCACTTTCACCANTAGAATAAATATTATAAATAATGGTAATAAAGATATTGAGTTATTATGATCTTACGGCGGAATTTTTTTGTGCTTAGGAGGACCAGATATATACGATAATAGATATATTTTTAAACTAAATTAAGTTCCGTCATTCGTCAGACGGGGGCGTTTACTAGTAACAAATAGTTTGCATACATGGCATTGTTTTGAAAGGCCGTAACAGAGCTGCAACGAACTGATGACTCAACAGTAGATACTTATGATGTATTAAAGTATAAAATTTGTCATTGCATAAGTTTTTACATAACATCAATAAAATTAAAGCAAAGAAGATAAATGAAGAACGAACAGTTGTGAATGATTATATAATATTTGCTTGAAATATATCTCGGTTTCTGACCTCTGAAATTAAATTACCTTTGTAATAGTTAAATCAAATTAATAGTCTTCCCACATTTTCCGTAATGTTTCATGAACTCCCTCTCTAAAGGTATGAATAATTGACTGGTAAGCGTGAACATTTTTCTCGATTTTAACACCAAAAACTCTTTATGTTATAACTACGCTAGAATATTTGGCTTTCCTTTCCTTCTCCGAAACTATGGTGGGGAACCTTTCTCCATCGTAAGACCACATGTGAGTAGCACCATTCATAACAAACTATTTACTTGATACCACTTACAATCAATTATTTTTCCAAACTTCAATTAATTTGTTCAGTATTTCTCCGACGATCGGCTTGCAACTTTTGAGTTCTATTAGAATTCGTTACCCGAAAGATGGCTTTTTTCCGCCCACCAAATCACTGACTGCTTAAATCTCCTCCTAATCTACTTTCGCTTTCGAATCCGTCGCTTAGTCTATCCAATTCCTATTTCCAACTGTTCATTTTACTATTTTCTCTCTGCTGCCCTCCTTTTTTCACAGCTATAGAATGGGATCCTTCATTTACAGGTTTTTATCAACCATTTCCTGATATCCGAACTTGTGTTATTTGCTTTCTGCAATTATTATTAGTTTGCATGAGCCATTCTTCCTAAAAATTTCTCTCTTTCATTGCTGCTAATCTTGAAATGTATCACAATATTTCCGTGTTTATTCCTAACTTCACCCGCTGTTTCAACTACAGACTGACTCAAGTTGGTCGTATTTAACTTGCTTTCCGATTTCACTTCCTATTCCTCTTTTCCATTGAAAACAGAGTTGAGATTCCTTTCTGCATAACCTGAGAACAGTAGCTTGCTCCTTAACGCTCGCTTAATGCTCCTCCTCGAATTCCGGATTATTCTATTAAATAAAGTTAACAATGTAGGCGATGTGGAAATGGACCCTCACATGTGATGTTCGCAGATTATAATCCATGCTTGCATATCGGTTGCGATTCGTAGCTCTTTCGGGTACTTCTTCCGTTCAAATATACTTAAAACTATAAACTTATAAACAATTGTTATAAATTTTACACATACATAAGCAATATTTTGCACATTTCTTAACACAATTGCCGCCCCTTTAGGCATTAAAACAATGATGCCTACACCATAGAAGTCTGCCGCCATTCATCGAACCATTTCTTAACTTTAATTTGTGGTTTATCATAACCGTGCAACCTTCTTTATTT
Organism: Ladona fulva; assembly: GCA_000376725.2. Lineage (NCBI taxonomy): Eukaryota > Metazoa > Arthropoda > Insecta > Odonata > Libellulidae > Ladona > Ladona fulva. Next base: position 311,712 of record KZ308844.1, on the reverse strand, counting down.
CAAAAAATTATGTCAGACGAGGAAACAAGTGAAAATCGCAGAACCGGGGCGATTCTAAGGGTGATACATAATTTCCAAAATGTGGAGCGCGTTTCCTTAATCTACCAATAGATTACCTATGGGCGGGCGTCGTCGAGACACCACTAAACCTGCAGAGATGACAATAAATGTCAATGGGGTGAACTTCTGTCGACACGTAGCAGTTGCTGCAATTCCCCACATAGGTGGTCATTGGACGGGAATATAACATAAAAATTAATTTTGATAATAATTGCCTGTTATTCGCCCAAAGATGGGAGACAAATCCCTTCAAAAATCTACCGTACGCAAAATATTACAGATATAATTTAGACATTAAGTAACATAGTATGTATGTACGTAAATTAAGTTTTCATGACTTGCAAGGTCGTTTCTTTTACAAAATTAAATTAGAAAAAATGGTCCTACGAAATGAAGAGAAGTGTCACAAGAAAGGAAAATAATCATAGATTCTTATTTTAGTCGTGAATCATTCATATAAATTAGAAATTGCGAGAACTTTGATAAAATAGACGTAAAATTCGTAATATTTTTCGGAAATAAACAACCCTTCCCTTTGACGACCAAGGCAATTGTTGTACATTAATTTCATGAGATATCCCATATAAATGCACGGGGATAGTAGGTTAGTATACTTTTCCATAAGAAATGTACATACGTAAAATAGATTTTCGTTACCTAAAGAGGTTATTTCTTTTACAAAATTAAATTAGAAACAAGGGTCCTACGATATTGAGACAAGTGTCACAAAAAAGGAAACTAATCATAGAATCTTATTTTAGTCGTGAATCATTCATATACATTCGAAATTGCAAGAACTTTGATAAATTAGACGTAAATTTCTTGAAAATATTTGGAAATAAACAACCATCCCTTTGACGACCAAGGCAATTGTTGTACATTGATTTCATGAGTTTTCCCATATAAATGCACGGGGATAATAGGTTAGTATACACAATGCCGACCCCATACCACATGGGAAAAGGCGATGAAGAAGAAATAAAGAATAGGTTAGTATACTTTTCCATAAGAAATGTACTTAAAATAGGTTTTCGTTACCTGCAGAGGTTGTTTCTTTTACAAAATTAAATTAGAAACAAGGGTCCTACGATATCGAGACAAGTGTCAAGAAAGGAAAATAATCATAGAATCTTATTTTAGTCTGAATCATTCATATAAATTGGAAATTGCGAGAACTTTGATAAAATAGACGTAAAATTCGTAATTTTTTTCGGAAATAAACAACCCATCCCTTTGACGACTAAGGCCATCGTTTAATGTTGATTTCATGAATTATCCCATATAAGTGCACGGGGATATTCAGTTTTTATAACTTTTATAAGAAATTTACGTAAAGTAGGCTTTCATGACTTGAAAACAGTAGAATAAGTATTATACATAATGGTCAGAAATATATTGATTTATCATGATATTACGATGGAATTTTTTTGTGCTTAGGAAATTGAAACGTGTGTCACAAGAAAGAAAAATAATCATAGAATATTATTTTAGTCGTGAATCATTCATATAAATTCGAAATTGCGAGATCTTTGATTAAACACACGGAAATTTCGTAAATTTTTTGGGAAATAAACAACCCATCCATTTGACGACTAAGGACATTTCATGAATTATCCCATATAAGTGTACGGGGATAATCAGTTCTTATCATTNATCAATAAAATTAAAGCAAAGAAGATAAATGAAGAACGAACAGTTGTGAATGATTATATAATATTTGCTTGAAATATATCTCGGTTTCTGACCTCTGAAATTAAATTACCTTTGTAATAGTTAAATCAAATTAATAGTCTTCCCACATTTTCCGTAATGTTTCATGAACTCCCTCTCTAAAGGTATGAATAATTGACTGGTAAGCGTGAACATTTTTCTCGATTTTAACACCAAAAACTCTTTATGTTATAACTACGCTAGAATATTTGGCTTTCCTTTCCTTCTCCGAAACTATGGTGGGGAACCTTTCTCCATCGTAAGACCACATGTGAGTAGCACCATTCATAACAAACTATTTACTTGATACCACTTACAATCAATTAGCTTAACATAACAATTCTATATTAGAAGACAGATGTACTCGCTAAGTGAAATAAAAGAGAATATTCTCCATTTTTTCTCTTTGCGGTACCAGCGAGACTGGAAAACGAAGTAAATTAAATAGAGGCATTTATTTAGAAATCGACGGAAATAAACGCCCGAAAAAACTGCAGGTTCCACTTCTTTATTTCATGATATTATAACGAGTCAATATTCCAGAAAATCACTAGACTATACTACATTTTGAGAAAACTGACTTCATAAGAACATAAAATTTCATCATGTCTGTTAAGAATTGTTTAGCATAATAAAAGAATGAATTTAATTCTATCCATCATACATCCTTTCCCATCATTATGAAGAATCTTTAATTTCGTAGCAGACAATTTTTTAATCTCCCGTATTTATTACTCATGTAAGATTTACAAAGAGCTTCTTTTTAAAATGTTTTTTTTCGGGGAACTTTCCGAAAAACCAAATTGCTAAAATTCAGAAAATGAATAGGACTAAAGAGAATAGTTCATATTCAAGCTTAATAACTTCTTAATTGATCCTTGGGTCGATTCCGGGGATGGCAATTTTTAATCTTAATTAATTTTAATTTTAATTCATAACTACATAAGCTTAGAGAGAAGGAAAAAGTTAAAAACTTTCGTTTGGTGTGTTGCAATACGAGACAATCAGGAAGGCGGAAAGAAAGAAGCTTGAGGCGATGGAAATCTGGATTTGGAGGATAGTGATGAAAACAAGCAGGAAGGAAAAAGTAATGAAACAGTTTTAGAAGAAGTGAAAGAAAATAGATCGACGTTAAAAACAATATGAAAAAGAAGGACTTAACTGATTGGACACGTGCTGAGGGATAATCAGCACCTAACAAACATATTTTAAAGTAAAGTTGTAAGATAGATATCAAGAGGACGTCCCAGAGCTGCTTTCTTCAAGAACATAATAAGATAGACCTGACATCATATGCTAACCTGAAGGAAGCAGCAATGGATGGAGAGACGTGGCGACTGCGACAAAGCCTTTAGTATTTTATGATGATGGTAAAGCGAAAGCCGATACATTATACATTTTATGAGGATTTGCTACGATAAATTCGTGAATGTTATACAAATTCTTCAGTGGGAATTATGGGAATCTCTAGAAGTTAGAAGATTTAATCAAAGGATTAATTTATTGGAAAAATGTAGAGAAAACACGTTCAGAGGCGATGTACTGATGTAATACGTACACCATGTTACGTATGTCGTTCTGGTACTGCGAGAAAGATCACAGAAATAGATGCTAGAACCAACCGATTCAGGAACTCATTTTTTCCGCGAGCGATACGAGAAACTAATTGATTAGGGAAATAAGAGTGTTGGTGCATTCACCCCCTGCCACACGCCGAAAGGCGGCTTGCAGAGTACGTACATAGACCTAGACATAAAAACTAGACAAGTTACACATCGTTAGATTTAAAGGGATGAGTTGCAGAAATGCATACAGTAATATTCATACTTAAATGCGGAGGATATTGTGGAATCGGGACTAATTTCCTTTCATTTAATTAAGCAAATTTGTGACTTGATCCTTGTCCAGGAGCTTCTCCAGGATTTTCTTGTTATTTTCCAGAGGTTCTTTGTTTTCATTGAACATCCCCTCATAATTTATACTAAAGTTACCTGTACATATTTCCAGCTTTCCCGGAATTATAGTCTTGAATCTCGCTACTACGATTTTCTTATGGGAGAATTTGCACCTTGCAGTGAACCTGAAACTATTTCGGGTGATGCCATAAGTTAAAACAAATTGGAATATCCTCCGTTAACGATAAATTACTTTTCAGATGAAACGCCTTTCGGGAAATTCGTTAATAATATCTCCGATTTCCGCTTACATTTCTAGTAATTTGTAAAAAGTGCTTCGACGGCTTAGGTCATTTCGCACATTGGCTCCCAGCGGGAATCGAACCCGGGACCACTTTCGCTGAAGTCGAACGCGTTGCCCACTTGGCTAACCGGGAGCCCACTTACATTTCTTATGACGGAATATTTAACATGAGATCAATTTGGAATCCATCAATATCAAACACAAATACTAATCACTTGCTTAGTCATCTTTTCAGGAAGCACCCCATGAAACACATTTCGAATCTTCCCTGTTTATTTCTTATGAGGGAGATTGAAACAGACCTATCGTCGAACCCAATATCATTTGGGAAATTCCCTTAACATATATGTTAGAAGACTACCTCGTCTTACGATATTTTGGCTTTAAATTCTCCATCTTAAAGGGAAGTCCTTCGAAAAATTTTCCGAAATTCCGCGCAGTGTATTCTTATGGGTAAAGTAGGTTTTTTGGGGGCCTTCTAGGATCGAAAAAATGATATCTAGGATCGATATTACCTTTTTCCTAGGGTCTTATGGCTGGTGCCTATATGACGTAAAATCTACGGGTCGGTGACGCTCTTCGTTTAGCTTCTGAGTTTGTCATATTTATACTTTTCGCGGTCATCAAATGTTCACGGAATATATACATCACTTTAAATGCGGCTAAATATTCCAATGGTGTAGTTGCAGTGCTGAAAGACTTACTGAACATTGGATATTTTTTGCTCAAAAAAGTATGAAAAAGTTATAACTAAGTGTTAGAACATCTTCATATACATATAAATTCCTTGTAAGCAACCCTATGCTATTTCAACATAGTATTTATCCCAAGGAAGAATGGACTTGAAAACCGTTTCTCACCGCCTACCTTTCATTCCATTTCCATGACAGGCTTTCGTGTTCGTCAAGAAGAATAAGCTTATTTTTGCGCTATTTCTCACGATTGAAAAATTAGTTAAGTGGTATCTACATTAACAACCTGCAAGCCGCCTTTCGGTTTGTGGCAGGGGGTGTAAACACCAAGCGTTCAAGTTACCTCTTTAGTTTATTGTTATCGCGTATCGTTTGCGGAAAGAATTAGTCCCTAAAACGACATGTCTTCGCATCTCATTGTCGGATCAGCTAAAGTGGCATGGGGGTCATATAATACCAGTTACCTCTCATTTATTAATTGACTTTTATACAATAATTTTAAGATTAAAAAATACTGCAGAAAATGTTGTAAATCTACAAACACTAGAGAAAGAAACTGATGATTTAGATTTGAATAATTGCTAGATTTTTTACGAAATTTCTCAAATAATAGTTCTTCTCACACCACTGAAACGGTTGACAGCAGTCGTTTTTTTTTTTGCTGGCATATAAACCTGATGCTGACGTGTTGACGTAATTCGTTCGTCGACCAGTGTCTCTCCGCAATGGAAATGCTCTCTTCATTTGTCCTCAACCCCTATCTATTTCAGCAGTCGGCTTACACATCAACGCATATTTCAAAAATAGTCGGCGAACCACGAGACGTTGAGATGTTAAAGATGAGAATGAACACATTTTTACATACCCGTAAGTTCGAGGAAAAGTTAGTAAGAAAGCAACGCCCTTTAATCCAATTAACTTTATTATGTCCACAACTTCAGTTAACCACAACTTAAAATTGTCTGCCCCAGATCTCTCCAACAATCCCTGTTTATAGTTTCTAAAACTGTTCTTTCTCGTTGCTACAACAATATTTAGACCCTTCTCAAGGATGCTTCATGTTCGCGTTATCCTCCAGCGTTATCAGCTGTTTCGATGCATAAAAATGAAAAGGCTTGCGAGTTTGGATGGGAGTCAGGCGATAAAAGGTGAAAAATTGATGTTAAATTAGTGGATTAAAGAAATCAAGAGACGTGTTACGAAGAGATTAACGAATAACGTAAAATGGAGGAAGAAGGAATGGTAAACGATGAATGGTGGCGAATGGTCTGTTTTGAGAGCAATTTATCAGTGCGGCGATTCGATTCATCTCCTCCGTCAACTGTGCGACGTAAAACAAACATCGCAAAGTAAATCAATTATTTCCATTGGGAGAGAATACATCGTGAGATCCTTTTTTCCTCATTATCGCAACATCGGCAAACATCTCCAAGATTTCAAAGCCGTAGGTCGAGCGATGCTCTCTTTATCTTCCTTCATTCGAGGAGATAGAATTTAACTATTTCCAGTTCGATGCGAGAAATTCCTACCCACATAAACTTCTTGGTTAATCGTCAATTTTACTCTGTTTGATCCAATTATATCTGCAATAGAGACTGAGCAGCCATCCAAAGCAACTCAAAATCCGTGGTCAGAGGAAACTATGAATGTTTGCTCCTCACGACATCAATATTTTCCACTATCATTTTGCTACATGAGAGAGAAAATTTCAGCTTTTTCTCCGATACCTGGAAGCAACTGACGTATGAGTGATGTCATCAAATGGAACCTTCTCCAAAGTTATCCTGTTATTAGGGAAGGGGCTGAAATTACAAATTTCAGTTTTAGAGATTTCGACTTCGGAAGGAACACGATGTTAAAGGGAAAAGGATTTACCGGTAACATTTTTTTAGCTCCGGGAGAGAATACTTGAAAGAAAGGCAAATTCGAGGGTATATTAAAGGGAGAGAAAGATCTCTCAATGGAGTGACCCTAAGAAGGGAGAAAATTGAAGAATGGAGGTTATTGAGATGTAAATGAATCGCGATGAAAAGAGATTTGTATAGAATAAGTGCATGCATTAGTTTAAATTGGAGAAATGAAAGTTTTTCAGAAGAAAAACGGGTGTTTATTAAGAGGAATAAGAGATTGAAGGACAGGGCCTTAGCCATTGATGTGGAACGCAAGTCTACTAATAAAACACAAGGATCTTGATTAGCAGTACTTAAAAGTGCTTCGATGGCTTAGGTCATTTCGCAAACATGGGCTCCTGCAGATAATCGAATCGCTTTCATAGAATTCGAACTCGGTCGTCAGGAAGCCCAAGATGGTTTGTTTATAACGTCTCTTCTTAAACGAGAATAAAAACGATCCTGAAAATGCTCACAACATTCGAGAGACAACAGCCGTTTTAAAGTATTCTTTTTATACTCTTTGAGTTGAGTTCACTAAAGAGCAGAGGAAGAAGTAACAATTCCCACTAAATCATTTATTTGATCGAAATTTTGGGAGAAACTAAGCGAATCGATTCGCTCAAACGATACTTCTCAACTACATTTTGCAGAAAATAAAAAAAAATACGTAGGACATGCGAAGAGAAAATGCCCGCGGTTTTAATTGTATCCATATTAATTTTTATTCGTGCAATCCGATGGCCATATCAACTTCTGTGCTATTCTGCAGATTGTTAACGACCACTCTAATTTACCATATTTATTTCGAACTTAATTACGCTGATTATGTCCTCGACAATTAATCCATCAGATGGAGGAAAGAAGTGCCCGTGTTGCACCGACACATGATAATTTCACTGTTTACGGATTACAGAGTTATTTCGCATGTGAGACAAAATAAAAAGCTTATTGCTTCATCATACTCAATATTTTAGGCACTTGATTAAAGTAATCTTCGACATATCTCAATCTGGAGGTGAAAAATGACACACGATAGAATCACGCGCACACATGTATGTAAGCGATAGAAAGGATTGGATGACCGCAACCTCGACAGATGGCGTCGTTATTTGTTGCAATACGAAAGCATTTCCGAGGAATACCTTCGTTCGCGACTACCTTTTGAAGTATAACAAATTCGAATCGACGTGTTCACGAATTGCAGGGGGCGTTTGGTACATTTTCTCGATGAGTTTGATTGGAATCGATTATTTATAAAACGAGATGACAGCGAAACATAACATTGATTTGGCAAAAGAGAAACTAAAATAAAAATTTTAAAGGAAAAATTAACCGAGTACGTAAAAATTATAAATTATGGCGGAGGAAATGCGATGATGAAAACTGGTTAGAAGTGAATGTGGGAAGCATCTGAAGAAAAACTGGATGATTTCAGTTAGTCCGCTTCTACGCGCCGAATAGACGGCATTTTACACAACAAATTTCTCTTCAAAATTATATTTTTGCCTTTGGAATTTCGATATTCATGTGCAGAAATTCGCAGAAGGAAGAGACTCAAATGTGTACTGACCTCAAACAAGACATTGAATGAGAAGGTCAAATAAATTCATTTTAAAAAGGTAAACGTAAACATTCAAATCTGAGAATCTAAAATGGATCTTCAAAGACTTTTTAAAGAACAAAACAATTGAATAAATGAAAATTACTATCGCCTGTTATATGTAAACCGGGAAAGTTGGCTGACGAGCGTTGACCAAACTGTTTTCTAAAACAAAAGTACAAAAATTTCTTTCATTTTAATCGACTATATTAATTGCTCTATAATTATAAACTGGGGCTTTAGTTAACGCGATAATGCGAAAAATGCCGAAATGTATGCAACTTGCGTAATCATTCGGACATCGACAAGAAATGAGGAGTGGAACTCCACGTATTCACCCCAAAGAGGAGATAAACATCGCAGACGACAATGTTGGCCCGATACCGGCGATCGATATAATTTCTTTCTGTTTCGGGATGCATAAATTTAAACAACCGAATGAAGTTTCGAAATGTAGATTTATGATTAGGAGCAGTCATCGAAGAAACGATGGCGCAGAATGGAAAACAAACTAATCGATGAGACCGCTGGAACTGCATTCGGACGAACATAAATAAATGAAGCAGAGAAAGATATCGACGCCACGATTATTTGGAATCAAGCAAATTAAAGAATTGAACGAAAGGCGGTCTGCGACTACATGGCGTCGGAAATCAATAGCGGTCGCTGTTCCAGATTCGCGGCCGCAATGCAATAAATACGGACGACGAAGGGTATTTCGTAGAAACACTCGTCAATGGAGGACAAAGCGGATCGATCCAAAGTTGCATCGACCGCCAGTATCCCTTAGCAACCAACGGCTTACCTTTGCTCGGCCCAATTGCACTGTATTCCGCGGCGACGTCCGCACATCGAGTGAAAGGCGACGCCCGTCGCAGTGTCCTTCCACACGGCCCCTCCACAATCACGCATGCGCCGTCGACGCCCCGATTCCTCTTCTTTTTTTTCGCAACTAAATCGTGGCCACGGCGGTGCCATTATATCGATCGAAAAGATCGCGAATCCGATTCGATTAAACTAAAATAAATTATTCCTCTCCTTTGAGAACAAGCGAGCCAAGTTTGCACGAAAGCCAATTTACACCGCGGACATAATTCAATAAAATAATCATAGGCGCAAAAATGGAAACAATGTGGTAATTGAAGAAACGCGGGGAAACCAAAAATTAATCCGATTTCAGACAACCCCAATCAAACGTATGTGCCTTTACGAGAAAAACGTGAAGGGGTCATAAAAGTGAGCAGTGAAGAGAAGTGGATCAGAAGAGAGTGAAAAAGAAAACTTGAGATCGAATTAAGAGATGGAGCAATTCCAATCACTATATATTACGCGTGATAATCTTGAACGAATTATGAGGAGCCATTCGATCGATCGAATAACATTCCGAAATTCACGCAAACAGATTTTATTATTTTTTTAGATAAAGGTGGTGATATCAATAAAAAGTAAAGTTCCACTCCTTAGCAAAATAAACATCAATTAAAATCCAGAAAATAAGGAATTCGTAGAAACGAGGTAGGTGTACTTTACCGAATCTTGGTTTTAAAGAACCCGTCTGAAAATATATTCACGATAATAAATATGAAAGCTAATTTAATGGGAAGAACCAACACGGATTTAGAGAGAACCGATCATGCGAAACTCAACTAGCTCTATTCGTCCACGATATCTTAAAGTTTGCCGAAAGTAAAAAACAAGTGGACGCTATTTTCCTTGACTTCAAGAAAGCTTTCGACAGGGTCCCCCACTACAAATTAATTTACAAACTAAAATTAGCAGGTATCAACAAGGAAATAATTGAATGGATAAAGAATTTTCTACACGAGAGAGAACAGCAAGTGGTACTTGATGGCGTTAGTT
>KZ308844.1:255444-276811 GCA_000376725.2 Ladona fulva | reverse complement strand
GGTGTCGAACCAAGTATCGGTTTAGCAGTTCTTAGGCTTGGATATGAAACACAACCACAAATGCTCTTCATTTGCCGAATTATAGCAATTTCGCTTTTCGGTAAGTGGCCAGAAAGAAATTTTGAAAAAGACTTCCTGTATATCCCTTATGGGCGCAAATAGATGCGTCGTAGCATCGAACCTGTGACCACTAGGACAAAAATCTTTACGTCATACGATAAAAATCTGTATATTCTATCGATGTCGTGAAATTCAACTCATTATCTTAACGGTAAATACCCTAATCTAATTTTTGAAAATTCGTTTATACGAATTGTCCTAGCATCGAACCTGGGGCCACTAGGACGAAACTCCTTACTCCATTCGATATGAAACTGCATCTTCTAACGACTCCGTATATTTCAACGTTCTATCTTAATGGAGAGTACCATAACGAATTTTTCAAAAATTGCGCTCAATGTATTTAAACACTACCATTTGACTTAATTGTTTGGCAAACGCAGCGCTGCTGAGAAGCGCTGCGAAGTGGTTCCGTGTGAACGGGCCCTTAATATCTGAACTACACACTGAATATGTATTTCTGCTTTTAAGGGACTTTGTAGCAACCTTTTTGTGAAAAATGCAACAATATAACAAAAATTGATTGACATCTCTGTCAACAAAGTGCATCTGCCATTCACTTTAACTCGTGTTGAACGTGATAAGAGAACTCTTGTGCTCATACAATTGAGCGAAGAGTAGTTCTCGTTCTCAAGAAGGTTCAAAAACTCCGCGCGTTTGCCGGGCCTGATACGATTACACGAAGGCCGATGCCACGACGCGCAGCGCCAACTGGTCGGCGCATCCCAAAGTACGAGAAAAAGGAATATAATTTGGATGGATGGATGCGAGCGCTCTATAAGGTTACTCTATGGTTTACTTCAAATATAAAATGATAATTGAATTAAGTGTTGTGTTTGTGACAACTTAATGGCACTTTTTGATACTTATTTCTTTAACTTATCTAATTTACATAGCCAGTTATCATTTTGTAATTTAAAAAGTAATAACATAAATAGAAATAAATAATTTAAAATTATTCATTATTTTTTTTCTTAGGCATGACTCCTGCATCTCAAAATAAAACTGGAAAATGAAAAGAAAATTAGCGGAAGAAAAGAGAGCGTTTCAGTAATAATAGACTTTTTTGTCGGGGCTAATATTAAAGTGCTATAAAGCGCTATGTTTGATATGCAGAGGAGTAGTATCCGTTTCCAAAGGTTTTAAATTGTGAAGAAATTATGTTCAGAGGCATTCAAAATATAATGAATTGCAAGAAATATGCCGTACACAAAAAATATTACATCTGAAAATAATCTTACGTTTAAACAACAACTACTTCCAAAAGAATTCTCAAACTGATTCGTTTGTCAAGGCAAGTTATGTGTTAGCAAATTTGATTGCTAAAAAATTAGAGCCGTTTACTAACTGTGAATTTATTAAAGAATGTATTGAAAGCGTAGCAGACATAATTTGTCCTAAAAGGATCAGATTTTTGTAAAATAAGCTTGTCTCACCAAACAAACGCTAGGCGTGTTGAAGTTATAGAGAAAATCATTGCAAAAAATTTCTTATTTCAGTGTGCTATTTTCATGTTTTATTCCATAGCTTTGGATGAAAACACTGACGTAACGGATACGGCTCAACTAGACGTATTTATTCGAGGTATTGACAACGAATTTGATATTACTGGAGAACTGGCCTCGTTTTCTTTTAATCATCGACAAAATGTCCGGTAAAGTCACTGACGGTGCTCCAGCTATGGTCGGAAAGAAGAAAGGACTAACAAAAGTAATAAAATAAGATGCGAAAAGTATGGGTAATTTGCGATTCATAAAGTATCCATACATCATCCACCAAGAGAATTTATGTACAACGACTTTATAAATGAGAAATATTTTGAACGTCGGGAATAAAAAAAAATTTAATTTCATCCAAATTGCAAATGGAATGTGTAGAGTTGCAATCGCATGTTTAGCTTCGAGAAAAATTTATTCAAGTGACCCTAATGGATTTTTATAAGTTGTACTTGCCTAAGAAAAATATCCGGCACTTCACGAACATGCCTTGACATTACGTCTCTGTTGGGGAGTTCGTACATTTGCGAGCAATTTTTTTTTCCATATGAAGCATAACAAAAGTAAAATTAGAACAAAAATTTCAGATGAGCATCTTGAAAATGCTCTTCGCATCTCAACTTCCTCCCTCAAATCAGATATACTTGTATGTGCACTGGTAGCGAAAAAACAGGCTCAGTGTTCACATTAAAATATTTTTTTTCTTGTTTGCAAAATAAACGTTGCTTTACTATGCCCATTCTTATTCGGGTTACATTGTGAATAAACATATTCTGTATTCTTCTACTCTCTAGAAAATCACAAATATTTTCTTTCGTTAGTTTTGTTGATATAAGGATTACCTCAATCAAAAGGCCCTTGCTTGCCCGCGCTCCTGAAAAATTTTGTAATGCGGCCCTACGGCACCAAAAGGTTGGACAGCCAAGTTAGTTTAGATGTCACTCTAATAACTAATATGTACCCAGCTATCAAGAAGTAATCGTATCGGGAAGTAGCTCACAATCCTTTTCCTTAAATGTTTTATGGAAGAATATTTAATTCGCCCTGGAATCGAACCTAATATCTTTGCGGTTGAAGTCCATTCTTATTACGGTTTAGAAGCACGAAAACTGTTAATAATATCTCGAATGTTAGAAGTTGAAATTTAATGGCGAAAATATGTGTAATTTGTAAAAAAGATAAGATAAAATATCTTCCTACATGGAAAATTTCGCGATATCGATGGTAATGTCCGCGTATAACACGTCCGATTTTCAAATGCCTGAGTCCGATTTTCAAATGCTACTTTTGCATAAACAAAGGATGGTTGGTGTCAAAAGTCGATGAAGTATATGCTATTTAGAGCAGGGAACCTACCCTGAAAGTCTCCAGCGAATCCCTGTTACGCAAGTCTGGTGTCAGTGTCACAGGGAAAAATATTTTGCCAATAACTCTAGATTATGACTTTAGGAGTATTTCCTAATTATTAGCTACGTAGAAAAGCAATCTTCTTTTGCTTTGGCCTATATTAACAACCCTTTTTCAACCCTCCCAGGGAATATCTCCCAGAAATTGTTTCTTCCTTATGTCTTAAGGTAAAAAAATTGCATAATCATAGAACGGATAGCTGGAATGTCCAATAAAATGATAACTTCCTTTAAGATAGATGAACAAAGAAAAAACTATTAATGTTTACATATTTAGAGTAACACAAGCCACACTAAATTAGCAGGATATATTAGTAAATATACTTTTGTTTCCACTTTTATTACAATTTTGGCAAATATTTCTCTGCCCCTGGATTGTAGGAAACTTTGCATTGACTAAATGGAGCCCCTCTACAGAGCAATCCTAGCTATAGAGTGGCCACTGTTAGTGACAGCAATTCACGGGACTCCGTCAGCATGGCAGAGAAAATATGTTGGGAAAGACAGGAAGCCTAATGATAGAAAGTAAATAAGAAGTTGAAAGAGACAAAGTTGGACCTCGGACATTATACTACAAAAAGCTTCTTCCTGATATGAAAGGGAATAAAGCCAATGGCGTGGACTAGCTTCCAGTCAAGTACCTTGAGAAGCTGGGAGCAAAGGGTAAGAATTATCTCTAGGAATTATGTAGGTAATGTAATTATGTAGGAAAATTTATGATGAAGGAAAGTGGCTAAAGGATTTTGCTACAGTGATCCAGATTACATCACAGTAAAAAGGAATGCTACTGAACAGCAGTTCTTGAGTAGGATGAGGGGCCCATTTTACTGATTTGTTTGTTTTGTGGTATTAGAAACTTGTGCACTTTCAGATACATATTAAGATATTAATTAAAATTCTTAAACTGTTTAGTAGACACAATCAATTACAAAAAATTCAGAATTAAAATGCTTTAATGGAATCAATTCACATGCATAAATATCAAAATCACAGAAAATAATTAGGTAAATTAATTAGAACAAACATCTATACTGACAGAATCCAACCGATTACATTGTAGATCATACAGGAAAACGGGTAAGGGTGACTTTGCGCAAGATGGTGCACACCCAGGAAAAAAAGTGTTTCCAAAAATTGTTTGGTGAATGGAAAACTGGAATTATGAGTTTTGAGAGACGCCTAAATGCAAATCAGATATGTGAAAAGCAAAGATAGGGGAATGGCTTGCCTGTATTTGAAATGTGTGCATACATTGCTGCTAGTATATGAATTTATTATCTTTTCAGATGTGACTTGGTTGAAGACGTGGAAGAAATACGCCAAGCAGATACTAATCACTACAGAATAATACAACGAAGAAAATCTACGAAATAACCTTTATAATAATGAAAAAGAAAACAAAATATAAGGAATACCCTACAAATCTATTCATAACTAACCTAAAATAATACCACGACTAGCAACTCTTAATCACTGCAAACCTATGCATCATAAATTAATATATTATAAATGTACAGTAAGTGTTTATACCCTAATGAGTAATATAAGAAAATAATGTTCCAAAATAACTTAATTCTTAACGATTTTCCTAATGCATCAAAATTAATATTCTCCACGCATTTACTTGCGAAGTAAAGTCACTTTGTATGAGTTTTCCGCTCGCGGATAGCCAAGTGGGCTGCGCGTACGCCTTTGGAGAAAATGGTTCCGGCTTCTATTTTCGCTGTGGGCCCGTATGTGCGAAATGTTCTTACTTGTCGAAGCACCTTAACAGTACGACTATTCGAAAATCCCAGGTGTCGTTTGAAGTAGTCAAAGTAAGCATGGGGCTATCTCAGCGCGATCTGCTGGCGATATTTTCGAATTTGGATCTGGCAACCCTGCTTGAAATAAGGGGAAGGGGAACAAGTTAGCAAACAATCGCCTGAGTACAACCGCGTTCGTACGGTTCGTACTGTCATCGCAGCAATCCGTGAACTTTATGTTTGCGTGCAGGTTCTTTACATTCATTTGATATTTATGTAATCGCCAGCATGCCTTACGCTAATCAGCCTTCAGTTCATATCAGTGAACTTACCGATGAATATGTCAAGTTTCAAATAGAGGATACTGAGTTGAGGTAAGACCGGGTCTAAGTCGCCGAGGAATCGGCGGATATGATTTTTATTGATCAATTTTTCTTTCTCTTGCGTCTCATTTTTAGTGTAGCGAACAGTATTAGAAGAGTACTCATTGCTGAAACCCCTACTATGGCAATTGATTGGGTGCAATTGGAAGCGAATTCAACCGTTTTAAGTGATGAATTTCTTGCTCACAGAATAGGATTAATTCCGTTAACATCTGATGAAGTTGTTGATAGGATGCAGTATACAAGGGTAATATTGGTGATATTTGAAATTAACTTTTCCAAATTGTTGAATTTTCTTTTCAGGGTGAGTACTTTGTGAAAATTGTAGGACTGAATAATAAACCTTAACTTCCTGTTGTTGGAAGTCTTTTATAGTTAATTGGCGAAGTCATTGAAATTAAATCACATACTTCACAGTGGAACAACTTGTAGCAGTTAAAAAATCTGTAGTTATTGCGCAGTTTTATTATTTTAGCCGGTCAATAAAGAAAAACGCGCACTGCGATTTTTGTCATTCAATTAATTTAACATGTTAATTTCATGTCAAAGGATTGTTCCTGTCAAGATTTCTGCCAAGAATGCAGCGTGGAATTCACGCTTGATGTGAAATGCTCAGATGAGCAGACTAGGCATGTGACGACTGCCGACTTGAAATCAAGTGACCCACGAGTTGTCCCCGTCACTTCTCGCAACCGAGGCGATGAAGCTAGTGAATATGGAGAAACAGATGGTAATGTAAACTGTTGTATTTTCCAAATAACAACTGAGCTGAAACCTCAGCCATCATAAGCATCCCTTTCAAATCGGAGACACTGGTCTATGATGAAATGATCGAATTTTTTGTTGAGTAAATTATCAATCAGAGAGAAAAGTATTATTCCAGAAACGTACATTATGAACTTACCTAAAAATTTGTTGGTGGTACTGCTTGAAAAATACTACTCAAAGAATATTGATCCAGATTATCTACTTAGCATTCTGACTGCTGAACTTTTGATAGTGTGAGGAATGTCTCAAGTATACGGCATTTCATTTTCCTTACATCTTTTTTCTTACTCAGGATTATGATTGCTCACAAACTTAAATTTATATTTTGCAGAGATTTTAATAGTGAAACTTCGGAAAGGACAAGAACTAAAACTGCGGGCATATGCTAAGAAAGGATTTGCTAAAGAACATGCGAAGTGGAATCCAACTGCAGGAGTATGTTTTGAATATGACCCTGACAACTCAATGAGACACACTCTCTTTCCAAAAGCCGATGAGTGGCCTAAGAGTGAATATACTGAATTGGAGGAGGACCAATGTATGTATACACAGGACCAATTTCAATTGCCATCTAATTAACTCAGTGATACTCATTCAAGTTTTCAGGTGAAATACCAAATATTTCAGAGCTCACTCTTGCATCATTTGATAAAAATTTACTGAGTACATGATTTTAAAACAATGCATTTGATAGAAGTTACATAGAAAGATTAACATGTATACTTATGTGAAGGTCAAATCCTGAATCTTCTAAGAAATGTTCTCTTTAGAACATTGTTATTTTTCCATGATATACCAATTAGGATAATAATCTTCAATCTTTATGCTATGAATGTATATTATATCACTTTGGTGTATCAACAATTATTGTCTGTAACAAATTTTGCAGATGTTCTAATTTTACTTCACATAACATTTTTTATTTAACTGTTCTGTTACAACTCATTCAAATACTAGTAGACACATCATTCTTTCATTTTAATTTCCTAGTTTGACTTTCACATGAGTATATATGGTAATAATGTTAAGAAAATCTTAATGCAAGAGAATAATAATGTTAGGAAGATCTTAATACATAATAAAGATAACATTCTAAGTTTGAATTAATCACCAGTTCTGATGTGAATGATTGAAGTTTGCTTTTATTCTTTCTTTCACAGTCACTAAGATTTTGTTACTTCCTGTCAGTGCCATTAAAAATTGTTCCTTTATTGCCTTCTTAAGTATCGCTAGACTTCAATGAAACTGTGCTATAAACATAAGCGTAAAATCAATGTGTTCTTATAAAACTTGTGGAAAACAAGCATCTTTACTCACAAAATAAGAGACTGCTAATATGGATTAAAATTGTTCATTTTAGACATTCTGAGAGCTACAGTATTCACTAGAATATTTTCTTTGATCAGAATATTAATACTTAAAGACTTGTGCACACCAAGTGCGCTTCGCTTACAGTGTTACACTTTACATGAAGCTTACTTGCTATTCACTCCAAATATGCTTAGCGCTTCACTAAGTCGCTTACCAATTCAGTCTTTTCTTTCAATTTGAGATGTTTGGAGCTCAATTATGCAACTTCCAAAAGTTTCAACGGGGAAATGTTGTTGCTGGAGAGTTCTCTTTCAATATATAAATGCAACATGCAGATGGCCCAGTCCTACTTGAAAGTGATGAACCCACTGACTGGGTTCATGACTTTCATGTAGCAAGGAACAATTTGAGAGTTTCATCAGTTCTATGACGCAAAAAACATCCCAGATAAATTAAATGAACATTTGTGTTAACGGCTAATACATTTGATATTCTTCTGAAGAAACTTTTAACCTTTCCTTCCTCCTGTTCTTCCTTTGTTCTATGTGTGACTTTCTAATTTAAAATTTCTGTATCTGATAATGTTGAGACCCATCATCAAAACCAAATTGGTTTAAATAAATAACCTATGAACGCTGTATACATATTTGTAGTGGTTTTATTGCTATAATTTGTTGTTTGTGCTATTTTTGGATCATGAATTCACAAATAATATTAACTTGTATACAAACTAAAAATAATAACACATACATATTGTTCAAATTCCTTGGATATTTCCATCCATTTCTTCTGCAACATGTTCTATTTTTTATGGTTTAGTAAACACTTTTATATTTCATGTGTACTTACCCACAAGTGATTACAATGAGGATGAAATAGATTTAGTTTGAGCAATTATAAGAAGGGTAAAAGGTAGTAAAAACAAAATTCTAATGGGGGACTTGAATGCAGTAGTTGGACAAAGCAAAGATAGGGGAGAAATGACTGGTAATGAACTAGGTAACAGAAATGATAAGGGTCAGAAATTAAAAGAATTTTGTAGTAATTCTGTATCACAAATACACTTTTTCAGCACTATAACAAATGGAGGTACTTAATTGATTACATATTGGGTAGAAAAAGGTTCAGAAATAGTTTTTAAAACTCACAAGGTTATATTGGAGCTGATGTAGACTTAGACTATAACCTATAATGATGAAAAAGGAGCTTGAATTTAAAAAGATCTTTTGGTCAGCCATGGCTATGGCAACCAAATGTAATTTAGAAGACCTTAGGAATCCATAGGGAAAGCTCAAGAGTCTGTTAGCAACGCTGTAGAGAGTAAGGGAAGGGAACTTTACATAATTGACAAATGGGAAAAGATTATAAACAGTGTCAAGTATTGTGCTCGAGGAATTATTGGGAGGGCCAGGGGAAACAAAATTGGGAAACCATGGGTCATGGTGGAAATGATAAATAAAATGGAGGAAAGAAGAAAATGAGAAGGGCAAACACTGAGCAAGGGTGTAGAATGTACAAGGCACTAAACGAACTGAGAAGGGAAACAAATAGGGTAAGGGAGAGGTAGGGGAGGGTAAGGGTCAATGCAACAAAATAGAAAATGGAGAGGGATGACCTTTTGTATAGAAAGGTGAAACAACTAACGGAATAAAAGAAGCAATATAATATCCACTGTAAATTTTTGGAGAAAATTAGGAATGAGGGAAACAATTAGGGTCATGAGGGTACTTTTAGAACAAAGTAGAATTTCAGAATTCTATGTAATTACTGCCCAAATAATCTGTTCCTCAGTTTTTTTCAAAACATGTAAAGTCACACTACGCAAATAAACATCTCTGTCCATTCCTTGGCATAGCATAGTGCTAGGCATAACACTAGGTGCTGAACGTCTGTATAACATAACACTCTATGCAAAGCCTTCTTGGTGTGCACATGGCCTTAAGATGCTGTCTTAGAGTGCAAATTTTTCCTAGGTGAATACTATTTGCTGGTTTCTCTAAGTAAAGACTGCAGATGTGCGTTTGAATATTGGTTATAAGTCAGGTTGGATTTTGTGAGAAATTTGACTGGTATTACATATATTTGACTACTTAATTGCATATGAACAATGTTAATTGCTTGCAGTTTTTGAAATACTTGTTAAATGAAAACTTTATTTGCTAAAGTCTGTCTTAAAAAGAAAATTATTTTATATTCCCTATTCTTACTTTTGCACTGAGAAATGACATTGGTTCATGAAACATAATTATGTATTTAATGGAGGAATACTTACATAGTTACGGTTGTACTTACTTTGTGATAGAAGCTGATGGCATTGATCTCTTTTTGTTTTTCAGACCAGGCACCATTCACGTGGGAAGCAAAACCAAACAAGTTCTTCTTCAATGTGGAGAGCAGCGGAGCTTTACGGCCAGAGAATATCGTCATGATGGGAGTAGCTGTTTTGAAAAATAAACTCTCCAACTTACAGACACAACTGTCCCAGGAGTTACAAAGTGATCCTCTGTCATATTGAGTGTTGTTGATCGACATTGAATTTAACAAAGAGGAACCATTGTTGACTCAACTTTCTTTTTTCTTATTTATCAGACATTTACTTTTTAATTTCTCTGAACAAATTTTGGCATTGATTTCCCATATAATGTATAGCATCCAAAATCATAGCCTTATGACAACTTGTCTGGTATGCATTTAAAAATGTTGAACATAAAGAACTGTATAAATGCTCAAAACTTGTGACTTTTGCATCAGCAAAACTCAAAGGAATTTGGATTTTAAATGTACAAACTTAGAAAGAAAACTTCAACTTTGGTATCAAGTTTTCTAATAAAAAAATCATTATCCGAATGTGGAAATTCTATAAATAACTAAAATGATTACATCAACAACATTAATTCAAGACTGTTAATTGATCGTGCTGGATTGTCTCTTAATGGCAAAAGTAAACTGCACAGATGTTTGTCTTGGTAAGGAGTGCAATAGTTGAGATGAGAACTACCAACAAAAACTAACAGCATCACTGCAATAAATAAGACTGCAGGAACCATGTTACCTTGAAGTTCATGCGATGACTTCCAATGCTTCCTATGTAATATTGAGAGAAAAAATTTGGATCCATCAATCACAACTAAGCAAACACTCTCAGTTAATCACGAGTAAAAAACACAGAAGATGATGTACTTGGAGAGAGAGTCTATACGTGTTCAGACTTGCACACAAACTCACACTTTCACACTGATAAATATCCAAGTTCGGGGCAAAAACTAGGCATGGAAAGAAGTTGTCCCTAATTCATCACCACTATGCAAGGGATATTATTATTGGTGTCCTAAGCAGCAGTGGTGTCCATCATCAAAAGATGCTTCTCTTCTGGAGTGCCTACCTAACATACCTCATTTGCGAGAATTAGGTAGAGCCTTTTTTTCTCAAATGGAGAGGAAGCAAGAGTAGTGTCAAAGAGTGTCAGACTTCTTGATGTTTGGCTGGAGGATGCGTGATGAACGGCTCACTCCACATCCTCCTCAAGTCGCCCTAAAATTAAAACAGCACTCTGAGAACATTCTCATCTCACAATATTCTATAACATAATATTTACCTATTATAAAAAATTGTAAAACAGTCAAAAGCATGATTGATGGCAAATAGAAAAGTAGGACACCAAAGGGAAAAGGCAATCATTTGTGTCTGTTCATTTCTTCTGTTGTCAAAAACAAAATGTCAGATAGTACTTACTTACTGCCTTCCCTAATTTGTAGAAAAGTTACAACCATTGCAAAATTTATCAATTTCTCTTCTCTGTTTCATTGAATTAGTTTGATGTTCACTACACTTCCTCCTTATTCTTTGAAGGTAACACTCTTTAACTACCAACAACTAATATTATTGCAAAT
Source organism: Ladona fulva (assembly GCA_000376725.2). NCBI lineage: Eukaryota > Metazoa > Arthropoda > Insecta > Odonata > Libellulidae > Ladona > Ladona fulva. The sequence continues at coordinate 265,692 of KZ308844.1, read as the reverse complement.
AAGGTTTATTAAATTAAATTTTGGGATATGATGAGAAACTTTTGCATGACATTGATGGGCCATCACTAAATATTTGGGATTTCAAAAACCAGACCAAGGAACATGTTATAAAAATATCAATTTAAAGTATTAAGAATATTAAAAAGCAATTGCAAAGAATTCAATTTATTTATACAAAACCACAAAGTATTATATACTTTGTGGTTTTGTATAAATAAATTGAATTCTTTGCAATTGCTTTTTGCTATGGAATACCACCAAGTTAAGGCCGACAATATTGAATGCATTAAGAATATTTATGGTGGATAACATCATTGACTCTTTAAGCAAAAAAAATTGGAAATAAAAAAGCCTTATTAATTTTTCTTCAGCATAAACTCATAAATTTCAGTTTACTTTGGGCAATGCAGAATCTACAGAGTGATTTAGCCATGAAACTAAGGGCATATGGTCTATAATCTGATTTGCACAATTAAAAGTTCTCTTGTTGAAATGTTATAACATGATGGCTAACATGTTCAACGTTTTAAAATTAAAGAAGGTAAAAAGAAAAACTGAAATAATTGCATTAAATAGCAAATACAATTTAACTAACCTTGAGGTAGGCCATGGTTAGTAGAGGCAGCAGAGTGAAGGGAACAAGGTAAAGAAGAGCTGGTTGCGCAGCCTTGAACACTTCTGAAGATACTGTGGCAGTCAGCAGACCCAAGAAATACCCTATCAGGGAGCAGTGGAAGTAACTATGTAGACATAAAAAAAGAGCAAAATGTCAAAAATACACCGAGAATACATTTTGAACATTCATAATATTTTGATGAATGAGTTAGAGAAAATGGACACAATGAAAGAAACACACAATTGCAAATTTCAATATAAAAGAGAAAATTAGTTATTAAAAGAGCTGCTTAAAAATGTTTTCTAACCATTCCATTATTACAAGAGCATTGTTGCCAAATATATCCATTTCATGCTCATTTTGGATGCTACTTTTCATTCCAAAGAATCAACTAACACATTCTGAGAAAAGAAATCTTTTTCATGTGTCGAAAAGCATCTAACAGAGGCCAGAATATGATTCACAAAACATTCAAATAAAATCATGATTAATAAGACTAGAAAAATATGTAAAAATCATGAAAACAACACAATTTTCAAAGTAATTATTTCCCTGTTGAAGAATCACACTTGCTTTTCAAAGTTTCACCCTTCAACATGGGAAATAATTTCCTGATCAAGAGACCCACTAAGAAAACAATAGTTCTTAACACATTAAAGACCGGATCTTTTTTTTTTTTGAACTTACCCCAGTGGCCGGGTATATTTTGCGGCAAGCTGTTTTTTTTGCATTCAACTATAAATGATTTAATAACTGATAAAATATAAAAATGTAATCAAACACTGTAAATAAGCAAACTAAAACAAGGAGGCATTCAAGTTTTATACATTGACTATGAATGTAGTCATGTGCTTAGACAAAGTGGCAACAATGTTACAATATAGGTGGCATATAAAAGGCAGAATGTAGTAAACAGTAGTTATCTTGTGATTCATCCATAACAGATGGTGGGCGAATCATGAGTAAACTAGTGATCTGTCTGCAATGCGTTAAGAAAAACTGACAATTTTGAATTGAGCAACAAGTTTGTGGGTCTACAGACCAAATAAGGAATTTCACAGATATTCCACATTATCCAAGCTATGAAAGGTACACATTACCATTCAGTTAACCTAAAAAAACTTTAAACTAAGGAAGTAATGTGGTTCAAGGGAAGAAATGGGTCTCTGATAACCTCTTCCTTCCTAATGTCAGCGTCACCTTCATATGATGATTATGAGAAAATGGCAACCAAATGATCCCTGGAATAAGGGGTCCCCCATTGTCAATGGACAAGTGGATTAGGGCCCCCTTGAGGTGGGAAACTGCCTCAAAAAGTAGAAAAACTTCACAAAGAGCCCAAGGGTACTAAGAAGCCAACCACTGTCTAGAGATCCTAAGGATACTCCTTGATATTCACCATTATGTTGTCTTCTTAAGTCAAACGTTATGGAGGTGAAAAGATTAGTTAAATTGTACGGATTTGAGAAAACTCAAAACAAATTTCCAAAAATCCACACAATGTATTCTTACTTGAAAAATCGGGAATATTGGACATTCTGGGATCAAACTTATAATGGCTGGGATGGATATCTCACTATTCCTTGGGTTTCTGGTTGAGGCTCGTACGACTTAAGGGAACGAGATTCGAATGGAGGCGTCAAGGACACGCCAAATCTCAGAAACTACCAGGCAGATTTTGTCAATATTTTAGGAAAACCTCAGTAAATATATATTAATTAATTTGTAAAAGTATCAAAAGAATTAAAAGATAGAAACGCTCCATAGTCACCATTGATAACAAAAAAACGGCCAAAAATGATGAAATTTATAAACTTAAAGTGAAATGTGGCACGTCTTTCCCTTATCCAATTACAATAATATATTACATAATTAATTTTCTGATCATATGGAACAAATTTAGTGGGTGTACCGAAGGAAATTCCTACTTTAAAAAATAAGGACCAACCTAATGCTCATACTTCCTTTGCAGTGAGCAAACTTATTTTTCCTGGAGGAGTATCTTCAAAAGAAATGTTTGTTCCATTCTGAGGATTATTGACTCTCAAAATGAGATATTCTTTAATAGTTAAACCAAATACCCATTAAGACTGTGCCTTGTAGAATCCAAACAGTGTAAAAATTAGGCAGGAATTTTGATTTGCAAGAGAGAATCAAGGAAATAATTGGCATCACCTAATTTTGTTAAAATGCTTAGGGGTTGGTACTCCTGTTTCACCCAAATGGATAGCCTGGGATTTCTTGTAAGCATCGTAGCGCAACACGAAACACAGCAGAAGACCAGGCATCACCTGTGGACAAAAAGTGTCACTACAATGAAAACAATGCACTAACACATAAAATGGTTGTTCAAAGAGAGTTACTGATCAAGCATTGTTGTAAATTAAGTCTTTACAAATTCATGACAATGAGAGAGAGATAATTTTTGAAACTGACTAAGAGCAACTTCTGGAAACTTTTCAAAGGAAAAAATATATGTATATAATCAATCATACATCAAATAGGGACATCTAAAGGCATCTTGTCACCTAAGGCAAGATAGGGCATCCTTTTTTACTTATTATAAAGTAATTTTTCTCAACATTCATGGAAAAAGGATATAACAAAAATCTCTTAAATGAACAATTATTTGTAAGTTAAAAAATCAATGATAAATTTTATCATAAGCACTTTTATTATAAATACAAATCCTTAAATTTTCATTACAATGATTCAGATTACATGTAATAGTTTGTGGAAAATAAGTTGCTGAACCAAAAGCACAGAAACTCCTTTATAACCCAGCATTTAAGTACTTACTATGGTAATAGTATATTTACTTCTGGATATTAATCCAATTAGTATACTAGTAAATACTAATTGGATTAATATCCAGAAGTAATTATTTGTGTTAATGTTTATTACCCTTATGAATTGAATTAGACTAAATGAATTGCAATAGACTACCCTCTCTTTATTAAGGGGGGTAGTCTAGTAGTAGAAAGGATTTTCATCTTACCTTTGGTAAGATGAAAAAAATCGATTTTTAAAAAGTACGTATTTTGATAGATACGTCCTTAGAGAATATGCACCCAAAATATTATTACGAAATTCTTCAAAACCTTTCCGGTAGAGCCTTCGAAAGTGGAGACGGTCGAGAGGCTCTCGGCGACCCTCCGATGCGCTTGTCTCGGGGTCGGCTTAGCGTCTTTGTTTCCACTTCTATGAAAGCTTTTCTTTCACACAACTAACGGAATTGTTTCTCGGGGTTTTACCAAGCCCTCTTCACCGGCTTAGAGAACATAGACTCATTCATTTCTCACTCACACATGTCCTAGCTTCAGTTACATCAAAATTCTTGCTGATTGAATCTTTACTACACCTAAAATAAGAATCTACACTCTGTTTCCTGTTTTTTGACACTAGTCTCAATTTTGTAGGACAATTATTTCAAATTCAATTTTGCAAAAGAAACTGTTTGCAAGACATGAAAACAAACTTTACATGCATTTCTAATGGAAACGTGTAATAGGCTCCTGGGTTCAAAACTGAGAAATGAGAATAGTTTTCATGGGATTTATGCCTTGTAGAAACATAATGCAGTATGACTCATTGCTCTACATTTCTGAAACAAGGGAGGAACAGGCAGATGGATTTTATTTTTTATTCATTAATATACAACAATTTACTTAAAAAACACATAGTGAATATATAAATAACTATGGTATGCATATGTTACTTAATTTTCAAGAAGATTCATTATCAGAAAATCCTGTCCCTAGGGTGACTTATCTATTCCTCCATCTCCTTTAATTTAGTGAAACCATTTAATGACAATACTTTCCTTAATTTGTTAAATTATTCCACTGCTTAAAAGTTATTGAATGTATTTACACTCTGAAAGGTTTTAATTACAAAAATTTAAGAAATATAGAAAACTTTCTAGAATAAGATGATTGCATAACCTACAAATACTATCTCCCAATAATTTATTCCTCAAACACTAAGAAAGTCTTCTCTAATCTAAAGAATCCATTTTATCTATTCTTCATTCCCAATAATCCATTTCTCACTTTCCTGTCATTTCTACCAAGAGCCAATGGCTGCTGTAAGTATTATAGATAAAATTTTATAGGATTTACACTTTTACAATTAGAATATACATACTGAAAATTGAGGAGGAATGTTAACGATAACATTTCCACTTACTATGTCTCCCAAACCAAGCATAGAAAAGTGGCCTGAGTGGTGCATGCTTGGAAAAACAAGTTTTCCTGGAAGAGAGAGTTTGGGAGCTTCCTTAACCACTCCTCCAAGGTGTAACTTTCTAGCTACCAATCCAACTGGGTTCTCTGCTGGTCGTGTAGCAACCTACAAACAAACAGGAGTCATTTCAAAGAGAACATGGATGATTTTGTTAGAAGTATTTAAGTTTCCCCAAAATATCATATTGCATGCTATATGTGACTGAATTTAGGCAAAGTAAAGAATGCTTAAAATAATGATGACAAAAAAATAATATAATTCACTGATTAAATGTACCACGGCAATTGACTGCTGAGATTAAGCATAAGGAAATTTATTTAAGAACAAATAACATACTAACCTACAACTTATTCATTATTCTTAATAACTTACTTTCCAATAAGGAGAAGTGCATTACTCACAATCCAGCAATTGTCTTAAAAACAATTCTGCTCCTCTAAAAATTTATTGGAATCTTAGCAATAAGCTTCATTACATTTCTATTGCAAATCATTCATTAGTAAATTTTCTAAAAGCCCACATGAACTTTGTTAAAAATATACATCTAATAAATAAAGTAGAAGTTTTTTTGTTTTGGCATTCATATGTTCAAGTAAAACTTTAGATGTCTTAGGAGGCAAAATGTTCACATAATAAAAACATTTTTTAGCCCATTCAAAATTCATTTTTATCATTCCAGTCATATTTATTCATTTCACATTCACACATTTCTTTAAATAAATTAAATTAGAATGAATACCTGCACCAAATGGGGAGAAACACAGATAAAGGGAAATCAAGTAAATATTTTTATTCTGATCATGGAATAATGCTTTTATTCAGAGTTACAAGAATTTTGATAAAATACACAAAATGTTGTGAAATTTGTGAGGCAGTAATAAGAACTTGACCAAGTGTGGAATCCAAGCACATGCTATTTTTCTGTATGAATAAAGGAGGAGCCCATTCAAAAGTAAGGGATTAATAGAACACTTTTATACTGCACAATTTTAGCATTTAAAATGACTACAAATTACAGGGCCAAAATTACAACCAATTAAGAGTTTCATTAGAAAGGAAGTAATTGACTAAGTTTCCTCTACAAGAGAGAACAATGTGTAGAACCTGACAGCATTACTTTGGACAGAGTTGAAGTAACCTCAGGCATATATCAAGCAGTGTAACAGAACCTCAACTTTTCCTGATATACATCAATGACCTGGGCAACGAGATTTATAGCAATATGAGGGTATCTGTGGATGGCTCCATAATATATAGAGAAATATCAAGTGATGAAGATAGCATTTTACTATGAAATGATTTAGTTTATATTCAAAGATGGTACAAAAAATGGCAACTAAATCTCTATGTAAGTAAATGCTCTGTGGTTAATTTCTCCAAAAGGAAACACTTGTGTCAGAACCACCAGTACAAAATTAATGGAATGAATATAAATGTAGTCAAATTAATATCAAATGTACTCAAATTAATATCTCCGAATCACATAAATAAATTTAACTGGAGCACACACTTAAGAAATATATGCAATAAAGCAACTATAAAGCTTGGTATTAGGACATGCATTGTAGGTAGATGTGATGAAAAGGTTAAAGAGCAATGTAATTTCACCTTGGTCAGGCCATGTTTGGAATATGCGGTGAGTATATGGCATGTGCACCCATGAACTCGAGAGAGTGCAGCGCAAGGCAACTGGTAAAAAAAATGCTACTTTGAAAAGCAAGTGTTATGCAAATGCTCTCAGATGCAGGTTGGGAATCCATGATAGAAAGGAAATTAGAATCTAGGCTGCGACTGCTTGATAAATTCAGAGAAAGTACATTTGTGGAAGACTTCAGTATTGTGTGACCCCCTTCTGCTTTGGCCATTTCCACAATGAGCATAAAATAAGAGAAATATATACGAGGACAAATTTTATTAGGGACTCGTACTTTATTGAATGATACATGACAACCAAAAGCTAAAGAGGTAACTTGAATGCTTGTTGTTTAAACCCCCTGCCATACTCTGAAAGGTAGCTTGCAGGGTATTTATGTAATGTTGTTAGTGTATATAAAATATATGTCAGATTTACTAGGATTAGTTTAATACCATCAGCATGAATAATTAGGAGTAGAGTGTGTTTTCATTGTTAAGATGCTCCAATTTCTGTTCTAATAATTAAATATTTGAGAGAATATGCCAGTCATTTTCATCACAATTCAAGCAAATACATTCAACCAAAACATACCACATTACATAGCAGAATAATAATTATGGAATATCAGGAGCCATAATACGTGACACTTATACACCATCTTTTCACATGTTATTGCTAAAGTGAAAGAATGATATTACCTTAACCATGACATTGGTGTTGAAAATGTATGAGGAGAAGAAGACCCAGAAGACGTCGTATATGAGAAGGCCAGTGAGAAGAAGAGTGGACACTTTGAGGCTTGGCAGACGGACAAATGCAATGAATGCCACGCACAGCCCCATACCCATTGCTGCAAAGAGAGAAAAAATTTCAAGCATTGTTAATGAGAAAGGTGTCGTACACTGGATGATTGAGAAAACTCTAAAGCTGGAAAAAAATTATTCAAAAATAATGATAAATATGACAGAGGGCAAACATTCACCAATTTGCTCTCTACTAGATTCAATCAGTATTCAGAATGTCCTTCTCCATTCAGGGAAGTTGATCAATTTCCTTTTATCGGAATGAATTAAAGGAGTATGAAATCATTGGCAAATATAATACTTCAAATAATCTATTTTATAATATGAGGCAAATTCCTTCATCTTTGCTTTTCCAATTCTAATGTTGATTCTTTCACTTAACAATAAATTTTCTGATCATTACCTGTGGCTAAACCTATTTTAATTTAAATCAGCACTAGATACACAGCCAATCAAAATTCTCCTAATAATGCAAACAATCATTAGATAACATTTGAGAAAACTGCAGGGCAAACATAATTAAATAGTTGAAGCTTAAGGATAATAGATGGGAAAAATAGCAACATGACTGGGACATCAAAACCAGGGAATATAAGGATTCAGACAGAATTAAAAGGTCAGGAAATAGACGACATTACTGACTACAAATTATTCCCTAAAGAGCTCAAAATCTATCATTAAAATCATCAAAATGGGTGCACAAGTATATATAGCAGTCAAAAGCTCACTTAGGAGTAGCTCACTTAGGAGTAGCTAGCTCACAGATGTTTTCAAATGGGAACATCAAGAGCATTATAAATGGTCCAAATATAAATGTGTAGTTTCTATCGGCTATCCAATTCTTCATGCCAGGTTTTTCATTGCCTCAACAAAGAAATAAGATTATATTAACGTAAAAATCAGAGTAGTAGAGTAGAACTGTAATTGGATGGGATTTTAATCTTCCTGGTATCAACTGGCTAAATAACGTTGTAATTAAACAAGTTTGAGATAGTGGCTACTATTGTAGAACTTCATTAAGAATAATCCAAAGAAATTCTTCACATTAGATGGTTAAAGATCTGACCAGGGAAATAAGCTTTTACCTAATTTCAGAGCTATCAGGTTGGTTTGAATATTTTAGAAAGAAAAACAACATTTCTTCAAAAATGTTATGGATGGGTATGAATGATATGAGTGAAAATTTCCAAAACAATGTTTTTGAATTTGTTTTAGTTTTTAAACCAGCAAACATTTTTAATGCAGATTGTTTTACAAAGCAATACCTGATCAGTCTTTGGTAATCAAATCATGTACAGCTCGACAGTGAATGTCTGACAGTGTTGCTTACTGTTAGCGCAAATGATGAAAATTTTCCACCTCTTGTGATATGAAATTACCAAAACCCTGTTTTAAAAATGTACAACAGATTCCAGTTTTATGAAACAGCCCATAAAAAAGCATGGATGACTTCAAAATTGTTCATTCATAAGGAATAAACTCAAAAATGGAAAAACTAACAAGACACTTACTACCGGTTATTGTCCATTCATTGGTTGAAAATCTGTCAAATGTAACTTTAAAATTTTTACCTCCAAGCAGGACATCAGTTCTTCAACCTTTAGATCAAAGTGTCTTGAAAATGTTCAAATCTTATTAGTCAATACTCAATATCCAATGTGCCTAGAAAAGTGGCAGTACTTGAATCTCTCTCATGAATTCTGGAAATCCATTAAAGAGATTCAATGGATCATGGAAACGAGTAACAGAGAATGATGTACATGTTTTCAATAAGCATAAGAAAGTATTGGAAATGCTTGATAAAATAGCTACTAAATTAATGGCTGAAAAACTTTTTGAATGTTAGAGCCAAATTATAAGGCAAAAAAATAACCGCTACCTCAATTTGTAAAAAGATGCAACAGTCAAAACAAATAACATTAGACATTAATTAAATACTTAGAAAAATTGTTTATTAAGTTATCTTTTTTATTGTAATGCTAATTTTCAATTTTGTTCTGTTTTGTTGCTCTTATATTCTAAACATAAATATTCTCGCAGTCAAATTAGTTATATTGTATTTTATATTCCATTAAATAAAGAAACCTCTCTTAATCTCTAATCTTGCTATAGTGACCATCTGTCTAATGTTATCACTTTTCGACTGTTCCATTAGTGGTCAATTTAGAAAGTTTTTGCTGTATTCCTGTTGAATTTCAATGGGTGTTTCTCCAGTTAAGATATTCTAGATTCTGCAACAGTCGTAGTCGTACAAAAATAGTCGTAGTATTGTTAAAAGTGCTTTGACAGCTAAGGTCAAAAATGGACCCTCACCAGGAATCAAACCCTGGACTGCTTTCACCAAAAGCAAACCAGTAGCCAACATCATTTAAGTTTTACTTATTTGTAATGTTACTTTGTGTTACAGAAAACCCTCATGTAGCAGTAAGTTACATTCCATTACTGTAACACATTTTATGAAATAGAACAATTGAAAACTGCATAATCTGACTAAGAATAAATGTCCAAGTAAATACTCATTTATCTCGACAAAGAAAAACATAAACGAAATCTTTTATGCAAGGAAAAAATGGAACATGGCTGTTAATGAATGAGGTTCAAAAACATTCCATGAGTAGTTATGCCAGCGGATTGCATTTTTCTCTCTGTGACTCACACTGGAAACAGGGGAAAGGAAACAGATTTACTGGCCTTCTAGAAATCACCTAATGCCCACTTCAATAGCTATACTATCATCTTCAGATGCCAATGAATAATGAATGAAATATTCATATACAGCAAACTTTTGATTATCTGTGCTTCAATTATCTGGTTTGTGGATTGTTGATACTCTCTCTAAAATTCAATGTTTTAATGTTATTATTCCAACCATAGAGATAAATAAAAGATTTGAAATTTTGATGTTTGAAGTAATGTTTGTAAATTTTCCTATCATTTGTTTCTTAATA
>KZ308844.1:208930-240259 GCA_000376725.2 Ladona fulva | reverse complement strand
TAATTCCTGGGAATGTGAGCGGAAAGAAGTTTAAAATGAATATATGTTCTTTAAATCTCCTAACCGAATTTTGTGTGTGCGATAAGTTCTTATCGAGGCTATAAATAAAAATCATAAATGCTAAGGAATGAAGAAAGAGTATTCTAATTTCCCTTCCAACTTTGTTCCACAAATTCCGGCGAATATGATAAAATTTAAGTTTACATACAACAGAAATTACAATGATCAGCCTACTAGCAAAGGTTTCATAAACTCATTATATAGAAAGACAGAAGTCTTTTATTCTTTGGCAGTTCATTATAAAAATCAGCTGGATACAACCTAAGAAGTTTATTTATGGCATTTAGGGACTAAAACAAACATTTGGAGCGGAGGACAGAAAAAGATGGGCATGTTTAGTTTGTAGCATAAATGAGAGACTTGGACAGATATATACATGTCAAGGAAGCAGTTAAAGACCTAAGTTTTCACTAAAGTAGAAATACACCACAGCTAGAAACCCCCTCTCCCAACAATGGGGGTAAGATAAACTCGCAAAAACTAATAATCGGCATGTAATAATTAGACAATAATTCAGAGGATTCCAAACTGACTTACAGAGGGTTTCTTGTAATTAAGTAAAAATGACCAAAATTACAATGTTAAACCAGTGAAAGAGAATAAAGAAAGGTGTCAATGAAAAAAAGAGATAGCACTTACTTGCGGTGCAAATGGCAAACAGCATCTGCATGGAATCAAAAAAGAAAAACATGACAAGTAAGGAAATGGAGGCTCCTAAAGGGAGGCAGAGAGCTTGCATTGTGTCTAAAGTCTGCACATTGGAGTCTGCCACTCCTCCTGATCCACCTGCCACCAACTTTGCTCTTTCTTTTTCTTTCTCTCTCTCCTGTGCCTCCTGCTCCATGTTCAATGACCTGCAAACAAAATGTGCTTATAAAGTAAACCTAACCTTACCACTGATTTAAATATGCTACCATTACAACTCCACTACACTTTGGATTACATTATCTTAGATATTTCTAATTTGGTCTTCAGTTTTTGTGCCAAAAAATTTAGCATTATTCTTAGGTTGGTATTGTCATTGGGGTCTGTTTGGAAAAAATTGGATGACCCTGGAATTCTTTCATAATCAGAAAAACAAATTCTACTACAATCCACTGGGATGTTTACTTTAAAATAAGCCACTGGTGGAAAAAGGGAATGGCAGTTGAAAACCATGATTGAAAGTAAGAAAGGAAGGCAGTTTCCTCTACAAATTAACACACAGATTAAAGATAAGAAAGTTTTTACCATCTTCTGCCAATGATTAGTAACAAATACTTTTTCCTTCAAAGAGAAACCTAAAATGTGCTTTAAAATTAAACAAAATATAGCCAACTCAGTCTCTTTTCTTCATTACTGAGCAAATGATAAAAACAATCAAGTTGCTGTTTGAGTCATTTGCTTACTCATGCTTTGAAGGAACACTATTTTAAATTCATGATGGAGAAAGTTGTAGCTTGACAAGCATCCAGTAGATGAAATCCTCTTAGAGGTGTCACATAGGGACTAAAATCTCATTCTCAAAGTTAAAGCAAAGAAATCAACTGTGCAACAAAATCCTAGCCACTTATCAATATAAAACTTTTCCATGAGAATGCATGAATGATTTATGCATAAAGGAAAAAAAAAATAATGTAAAATTTGCTCTTTATTTAACACAGCTCTGCCTTACTCCCTTTTTTTACATCCTTACTGCTTTCATTCACCTTATTTTGTACATACCTCATATTTATATGCTGATTCTTCCCCAATTACCTGTATTTCCTACCAAATCTAATATTCTTAAATACCACTATATAATTTGTCCAGTTGACATATTTTAAAGTAAACATCCCAGTACATTATAGTAGAATTTATATTTCTGATTGTGAAAGAATTTCAGGGTCATTCCAAATTTGTTCAAACAGACCCCAATGACAATACCAATTTGTCTTAATTGAAGAGGCTCTAACTAGCCTCTTCAATTTAATTAACGGGTATTAACACACTTCTTAAATTCAAAATTTTTGGTTAGTTAGTTATCTCTTCACTTCTCGTTTACTTACTCCCTTTACCTCTACATAAACAGGTAAAACTTCACCTTTATGCCCCATTATCAATGGAGACATTGCAATGAATGGACTGGAATAAGGTCCACATAAGCAGTGAATGTGTGTGTGGGATAGTCAGATTGGTTATTAATAAAATGCAGAGAAACAGAGATGATGTACGATAGTTATGTAGGTGTTCAAAAAGAGAGAAGTTTAATGCCTTTGTTGGTGACCTTAGATGAAGGAAGTCCGGAAAGTAGAGAGTTAAACACAGTGAATGTTTACTTTCAAAAAAATTGCACAACAGCTATATTTAAATGTCTAACTAAAGCCCCAGTTCTACCAAATGTTGGTTTTGGTAGATATATGAGGTAGGGATTAATGAGCCCTTACTAAATGATTCACAAAAAAAAGCAGTCATAATGTCGTAAGTCACATGTGAAATGCTGGAGATTTGCTATGTCAACAACTCTGACATTAGCCAATTTAAAAACCTCTCAAATATATTTTCGACCTTAGATTAACATTGCATTCAATAAAACTTATAAGATATCAGAAATTTCTGAGAACTTGATTTCTCTAACTTTGCAAATGAGGATACATTGTAATGTATTTTAATACCTATATGGTAACATTAGATCCAAAATTTGCTAGCTAATGTATCTTGTAATGCTAATAAATCAGACTTATTTTCACATGAAGAAAAAGTTAATGAAAACAACAGAGAGAAAGACTGAACTAAGAGACTAACTAAGGGCACAAATCTTCTAGAGCATCCTTAGCATGAAAACTGGAAGATGGTTCTTCCAGCTTGAAGGCTAAGTGAAGAGGAGAAAACTATGGAGAAGGGAATGTGAAACACTAGCAAAGAATATAGAGTTTAGAGGGAAAGTCCAAATCCTTGATGGAATTAAGTACTAAGTTTTCAATTAGCTAAATAAACTGATGAACAAGATCTGATGAGAAGAGAGTCTTCAAAGAAATAAGATTATCCCATTTAAAAATAAAGGGCAGATAAAAGTTAACATTTCTGGAAAATCAACTTGACTTCCTTAGCACCCAATATATTGGCAAGGATACAATTGGGAGGATAGATGTTAGAAAGAAATAGTTCGGGAATCAATACATGGTTAAACCAATTTTAAAAGCACGTCATAGCATAGGATCCTTATAAGAAATGTTGCATAAAGAAATCAAAGATTTTGTGGTGAAAGTAGTGATGATCAAAGTTGAGGCCTTTGATAGTTCAATGGATTGCATCACCACGAGGAGCCACAAAGTGCAAAACTGTACAATAATTCGTAGAGGATCCATAAATGGAAAGGCAGCAGTGGAGATAATGCAGTGGAAAATAACACAGAAGCTAAACCATGAAAGGATTGTAATATTTATGATAACAACAAGTCCCTGGGATACTGTAATTGTAGCAGTTCTTATGCATACTAGAGATTACAGTGATAATGTGGAGAAATTAGTGTGAATCAGAGGTGGAGGAAAAAGAAAACTATTTACGATGATATAGCAACAGGAGAAGAGGGGGATAACTTAAGGAAAACTTAATAAGAACAACAATTGCAATGGAAATTTCTGAGAACATAAGATAGTTATGACCAAAACCATTCTTAAAAACAAAAAACAGAGAAAGCAGGGAAATTTGTGAGATGCTACTTCAATAAATGGTCTGGTAAAATTCTTGTTGAAGACTTACAAAAAGTGTGTAGTTGGAAATAAATTTGGAAAATTTACAACATAATCAAGATATGATTGGTAGAATAATTGAGGAAGAAGATAATGTGGATGAAGATGAGATAGGAGAACAAATTCTCGTATCAAAACATAAAAAATGCAAGAAAGACTTGAAAAGGCACTTGGCATAGAACTGCATAACTAATAAATAATACAGGACATAAAGCTTTGAATGAGCTGAAAGATATTTAAAAAAAAGGGAAAAATGCATTTTCAGAAGAATATAATTCACACAAAGAGAAAATATAGTGGTCTAATGTGATAAAATTAAGAAGCTTGAATAAAGAAAGGAGTACAAGAGACAGAGTTTCACCTTTTACTTTCAATGCATACAAAAAAGGCAATAAATTGAGGCAAACACCAAAGGAGATCTACAAATAATAAGAGAATGAAACAGCATGCAACAGTATGAGGAAAATACAGGGATACTTGCAGAAAAGGAAGATTAGGAAATATCTCTGCACAATGAAAACTAACAAAAAGGCCTGCAGGTGAAACATTGATGAAAATTTTAAAGTGAAACTTGGAGTGGATACACATGAATGGGTCAATTTTACCCTTTATGCCAGTAATATTAACCGAAATGGAAGAAACAATAGGGAAATAGTGAGTAGAAAGCAAAGAAAGTATTCAACCAGAAAGAAAGAATTGCTGACAGCTGATAATTCTAGCTTGGGTATTAGGAACTGTTGCTTGGGTATTAGGTACTGTTGAAAGTGCTTCTACAGCTGATTCCCACTTTGATGGAAGCAGTCCAAGGTTTGATTCCCAGGAATCAAACCTGGGACTGCTTTCATCAAAGTTCGAACATGTTACCTACACTACTGGTCTGAGAGCTCAAAGGAAATGTTTCATGTAAACCTACATATGGAGTATCCTGCTGTATGGATGTGCAACATAGGTGGTAACAACAGCCAAAGATTAGAAGAAATGGAGATTCAAGGATATCAAAGAACTATGAAGATATAATTAATCAACAGAGTAACTAATAAAGGCTTTTGAAAACCAAACGAATAATGAACTCCGCAGAAAACAGATCAAAGAAGAGCAAACTTTATCAGCACCCATTAATGCACGATTATCAGCTGAAAAAGTTACGGTGGAATTAAAGAAGATAGATTATGATAGGTATGTAATTGTTAGTGATAAGTTTCAGAGTAAAGAAGCAGTTGGCTGGGAAGAGGATGGCATAGAGAGATAAATCAAACCAATCTTCAGGTAATTAACACATAATAATCTTATAAGTCTTTAAAATCTTCACGGACAATTCTAAACAAAAACTTAGTGATACTAATAATATGAGCTAAAGAGTAGGTAAACAAGCATTCTTTACATAATTAATACTCTGATTAAACAAGTGGTATTGTATGTATTTCAGGTGTACTTGCCCACTAGTGAATACAGCGATGATGAAGTAGACCTAGTTTATGAACAAATAGAAGAAGCAATGGTAAGGGTTAGAGGCAATAAAAACCTAATTGTAATGGGGGACTGGAATGTGGTAGTTGGGCAAGGCAAAGATGGAGAAGAATTTGGAGGGTTCGGACTAGGCAATAGAAATGAAAGGGGCTGGAAATTAGTAGACTTTTGTAAGAGGAATAACCTCTGTATTACAAATACACTTTTTCAGCACCATAACAGACGAAGGTACACATGGAAAAATCCTGGGGTTACGGATAGATACCAAAATTATTACATTTTGGTAAGAAAAAGGTTTAGAAATAGTGTTAAAAGCTCAAGAAGTTACCCTGGTGCTGATGTTGACTCAGATTATAACTTGGTCATGATGAGAACCAAGCAAATGTTTAAAAAGATCTTTCGGGTAAAAATTACACCCAAATGGTACCTAGAAGCCCTTAGGAATGGAAAAACTAGAGAGTTCCAAGAGTGTCAGTAAAGCCTCATAGGATATGGGAAGGGAACTTACTATAGATGGAAAATGGGAAAAGATTAAAAACAGTATCAGGGATAGAGCCCTAGTAACTATTGGGAGGGTCAAGCAAAACAACATTAAGTAAACCATAGGTGACAGTAGAAACGATAAATAAAATGGAGGAAAGAAGAAAATGTAATAGGGTAAACACAGAGCATGGGCATAGAATGTATAGAACTCTCAATAATGAATTGAGAAGGGAAACAAATAGGACAAGGGAACAGTGTTGTAAGGGTCAATGTAACAAAATAGAAAAGCTGGACGAAAGTGGGAGGGTCGACCTAAGGTGGAAAGAATATGATGTAGAACTATATGGGAAGGACATGAAGCCACCAAACATAATATTAGAAAGTGAACAAGAAGTGGAGGATGATGATGTTGGACCTGGAATATTAGATAGTGAAATTGATAGGGCCTTGCATAACATGAAAGGAAATAAAGCAATGGGTATTGACGAGATACCAATTGAGTTCCTTAAAAACCTGGGGGATAGGGGTAAGAGAGAATTCTATAATTTATGGAGGAAAATTTGTGATGATGGGAAGTGGCCAGAGGATTTCACAATCTGGATTCCTTTACAGAAAAAGAATAATGCTGAGGAGTGTCTGCATTATCGTACAATCAGTTTAATATCTCACGTGGCAAAGGTTATTCTAAGGGTATTGAATAGAAGAATTGAAGGAAAAATTAAGAGGCAAATCAGAGAAGACAAGTTCAGTTTTCAGAAAGGGAAAGGAACGAGGGATGCAATTGGGGTAATGAGGGTACTAGTAGAACAAAGCCTGGAATTTAAAATTGTAAAATGTGCATGTTTTGTTGATTTTGAAAAGGCTTTTGATAGAGTAAAATGGCACTAATGGGAATTTTAAAACAATTGGGTTGGACTGGAAAGATAGGTATTTGGTGCAAAATTTGTACTTAAATCAAACAGTGAAAGTTAGAATAACTGACAGGGAGTCGGAATGGGCAGAGTTAGAAAGGGGGGTAAGACAAGGTTGCCCAATATCACCATCGCTTTTTAATATATGTACAGAAGAAATGGTGAATGAAGCTTGGGAAGAAATAAGCAAGGGAGTGATAGTTGGTGGGGAAGTGGTGAAGTCAGTAAGATATGCAGATGATAAAGCTATTGTGTGTGATTCCAAAAGGGGTTTACAAATTTAGTAAATACACAAAACGATAAAGCAAGGGAACATGGAATGAAAGTAAACATGAGTAAAACTAAATTAATGAAATTTACCAAGGGAAAGAAGGCTAAGTTAACAGTCAGGGTGAATGGGGAGAAAACTATAACAGGTGGACAAATTCTCGTACTTGGGTAGTCTTTTATCTAGGGATGGGAGGTGTAGAGATGAGGTTCAAAAAAGAGTAGCATTGGACAAGGAAGCTTTTGTGAAGGGAGGGACTCCCGATAGCCAAGGGCAACGTGTTAGACTTCGGTGAAAGCGGTTCCGGGTTCAATTCCCAGTGGGGGCCTACGTGCGAAATGACCTAAGCTGTCGAAGCACTTTTAACAATACTACTACTTTTGTGAAGCGAAGGGAATTGATGACTATGGGTCTCAATAAAGGAATCAGGAAAAGATTGGTGAAATCCTTGAGATGAAGTGTTTTGCTATATGGGGGTGAAACATGGACCTTACGAAAGGAGGAAATCAAAAGATTGGAGGCATTTGAGATGTGGGTGTGGTGTAGAATGGAAAAGGTGAGCTGGATGGATAGAAAACAAATATAGAGGTGCTAGGAATGGTTGGGGAGGAGAGGGTTTTACTCGTAGTAATTAAGCGCAGACAAAAGAAATGGGCAGGTCAAATATTGAGAGGAGAGGGATTACTGAAGAATGTTATTGAAGGAAGGACAGGGAAAAGACAATGGGGAAGACAGAGGCAAAAAATGTTAGATGACATACAGGGTGGGGTGAGTTACCAGGTAACAGAAGGAAAGGACACATGGACCTACCGAGAGGCAGAACACTTAAGTAAAAATGGTATGCATATTATACACCAATATGAGTTATTATTGTGTATTTTTCTTAAAAGATAAATGCTGTGATTCCTTTTTATCAGGATGAGCAGTCCTTAAGTATGAAAAATATTAAGTATGAAAATATAAGTTTGTTGAATTAAAATATCACTGGGCCGGGTAAATGGCTTGATTTAAATGAAAAGATATTCCTAAATCTAAGTCGCTTTCAACTAAGAGAAATTTCCGCAATGGTTGAACAACTTTCTTCCAGAGGAACTTTCTCCTCGTCAACTTTCCCTTTCGAGCAAACCATAACAAAGGGGTCTATGCGGACGTAGAGTCACCAAAATATTTACCGAAACAGAATCGTTTGATATCATTAGCAAACCAGAGATTTTAAAAATCTACTAAAATATGACACACTCACCGAAAGCTGCCGTAGACTATCAAGAGAATGGAGATGAGGAAAGTAGAAACTCTGGATGAATCCATGATAGAATAGGCCCGTGACAGGGAACGGGCGATTTCAGGATCCATTGCGACTGAGTCTGTAGCGGACATAAGGGATATTCCGGCAAAACCACTTTTCTCGAATACAGGCAAACCTCACTGTTCACCCCTAGGATGAAACACACCGAGGATGCCACTGTGATCTGAAGACAGGTCATCCACTTCTTGAGTACATCAACTAATAGAAGTCCTTTACGAAGATTCAAAAATTATTATGGTATGCTGATCGCTTCTGACATACACCAATTTCCAGGTACACTGTGATTACATGCCACCGACGACACCTGGTACATCATCACAAATTTCTTCTTTCTCTCCATTTCAAGTCCCGCACAAAAGCATGTTGTTCCATCAATGTAGATGAAGATAAAGTGATTAGCACCACCGATCCTAAATTGCGATCCCTCCACAATTTCACTCGCTCCAACTTCTACTTTATCTGGGTCACTGCCCAGGTGGCCCACATTGTTTGCCACCAGTGGCCGAATCTGGTTTGGAAAAGCAGATTATTAGTTCCGTAGGTTCTGAATCGGATATCTTACAGCAAAATGCCATTGTTTATCGAATGTTAGTTGTAACTTGGGGAGACTGATCACGCACTGATACCGAAAAACGACATTACACATAAAATATTATTTCGTTGATGAACCAAAGAAATGGAAACAATCCGATTACGGAGTAAGCGAGTAACTCTGGATTCCTTAATTATCAACGACAAGATAAATGCACGACTAAGAATTCAGTAAACAAACGCGACTAAGCAAATAAAATATTTAAGCCTCAATGAAAAATATCTAATATTTATCAATAAACAACAAAAACTGTTAGATTTGTTCAATTTACAATTTGTATCGGGTGACTACTCGGAGGTGCAAAAAACAGCTTAAATAGGCCAATAATGCATAACGTAAGAAAGCAGCTGACAAGCTAAAATGTATCAAATCTGTCACTAGTTAATTGTTGTAATACAAGAGAATGCAACCTTAAAAGAATAGAAACGTGAAATTAAACCCAATTCCCGTATTGTATGAAGAGCAGGTAAGCAAACAAATGAAATGTAAACTGTCCAGATTTGACCGTGTTTTCGTTAAAAACAAACTCGGAATCAATGTAAATATTTATTCAGACTAAATTATAGGAGTAATACCAAAATTATTTTCTTATAAATGCTTATAACAATCCAATAATAAAATCACAAAGGAAATATAAAATAAATTAAGGTTAATTCATACCTCGCGAAGCAACTCACTTTCTCCAGCCCCATATGATTATCCTCAAAACAAAGAAAACATTCAACTCACTCATGTTGAATCCTTCAACTATATTGACAATACTGAATTCAACATTTCAATAGCAATCACTCGGTTCCTTCTTCAACAAACTATCAGCAGCCATTCAGGTAAACATAGTCACGTGACATTTCGCGTAGAGAAATTAGTTCATCATCGAATCGTCCATTATTCACTTTTCAGAGTAATTATCAATTCGGAGAGATAAAGTGCAAGTGGGATCGGATGAAATGCGTACAAATCTTAAGAGATGATCCTGTTTCACTACAGTTGTACAAAATCAGTATCTCAATTTGGATGTTAGATGTCGCGTAAATTAGTTCACCGCGATTGAAACATAACAGGCTCACATAGCACTGCCCTCTCTCAATTAGAAAATAAGCAACCTTAGCCTATGCGGACAGAGCATTCGTAAATCATAGAAAATAATTTGCAAACAACTTTCCGGGGAAGCCGCGCTTTACTTTTCTGATAGGATTGATTTACTACGCCGCCAGCACAACCCAACAGCGATCCACCTTCTCGTCATGGAAGCCTCACAATTTACTTACTTCAATGAGCAAGAATCCAAATTCGCTACCTTACCACTAATTAATGCAGCCTATAACGATCATTACAGACTTCAGGGTTTCCTCCATCTCCTGTATTCACAGATAGTGAAAAATATTTGAGGAAAATCAATACTTACCAAAATGTGAAAGGTTGAATAAATGAATACAAATTCCTTCGTTTGAAAACTTTATTCAATCACAAATAATCCAAAGAAATCAATCTCATCAGAAAAAAACAACGTTCCACCAAACTTCATTCTGCAGGAGATTTGGCAAAGAAAAATGTGGTCCCAGGATCGCCAAAATCATTCATTACCATGTTACTGCCCTCTTACAAGTATGTCTAGCTGAACTGAATAGGTTCATTGTCAAATTGCAGCCACAAATTGACTAGGAAAATTCAAAATACCACAGGAGAAAGATTGCTTAAAACGATGTGACGAAGGATCAACTAAATTAATCTTATATTATACGAAGTCTGGCAGAAGAGTCATGCTTAAAAAAGGGTGGTGTGACATGCAGGAGGTCCAGAACCTAAAGGGTTAAAATCAAATCAGGATAATTTTGCTTAGTCATAAGAATGTAAATGTGTGCTAAAAACCCCCTTTACTAGATATTCATGTCTGAGAAGAGGTTTGGAGAAAGCAAGCCCTTCCAATATTTTTCTACGGACCGATCCCTAAAAATTAGTCCATTTCTAAAAGTTGCTAAGCTGCCTTCTCCAAACCTCGGGCTCACCGAAAGCCCCACAATGGGTTATCAGTAACATACCAAAGTCCCTTTCCTCCTCAGATCCATTAGCGGTCCTCTCGAATCCAGCAAAAGCAAATGCTCCAATCTAATCCAATTACATGTCCAGCACATCCCCCGCACCCCCCTCCTTTCAATCCAAGCATTTAACCAAACACCCCAACCCTCCGTTTTTTAATCCTATACACCCATCCTAATCATGTTTTCCTCGGGGAATGTGGCTGTCATCCGTTTTCATTATCGATGAGGGATGCAATCCTAACTTCATGACTCCGGCTAAGAGAAAAGAACGACTGTTAGCCACTTTGGAAAACAACCTTTTGTAAGAAAATGACTGCCACCATGTTATATTCAAGAGGATTTTTTTAACTTAAACATCAAAAAAGAGCAGCAATCACCAGGTAGGATTTTGATTCCTTACAAAACTACATAACTTATGGATTCTTAAAAGCTCTCATTTCTTAGTTACCATATCTGCACTAACAAAAGCCAATGTTCCTCCATTTGTCAACTAAGTTTTCTAGACAGTTTTAGACACTAAACCAAATCAAACTGCTGCTGGTATCTTGATGTCCATCTTTCACCCCACTTTCCAAGCAATCTCTCCAAAAAGAGGACAACAAAAACACAAATTTGAAAAATATTTAACTCTGGCTGAAAATGCTAGACTAGATAGTTTTATAACAATATTTGGGGCAAACAAAAAATATCCAGATCTACAAACTTTACGATTTAGAGACCTTTTGCTAACTCTGCGCATATATAGTATCAAGAAGACTAACATAAATCTAAAATATAAGGACATTCACCAAGGAATAGATCCGCCCCCCTCCTGTAAAGCAGCCGGACATACAAAGAAACAAACATTTAAGCAACAAAGGCAGGAATTATTAGCTTCTGTTGGAGCAGATACAGTAAAGAACGCATTTTGAGGAAAATTGGAAGAGCACAATACAGACACTGTCGAGGGAACTTGCCTACCCAACGCACCCTCAAATCCCCGATATCCTTCCTAACAAGCAACAGAGAGATCCAGGAAGTCGTCCATCCCGCGGAGGGACTCGACTCCTACAAATCCATCCATTCCTCTTCCCATCCATGGAGGAGTGGTGCCAAGTGGGGCCAATTCCATTCAATATTCCAAATATCCAGGAATCCAACACATTTTTTTAAATGACCAGAATGTTCCTTTATTCCCAAAATGCAATCCATACGGTGTTAAACGGAGATTCCTTACATGCTATGAACGCATATGGAAAGAGAAAACACACATTAGAAAATGCTCAAAAGAGGTCCACCATTATACCCAATTTTGACAGACAGTTAACAAAATATTACTTTTTATTTCTCACATGCCGACTTGGGGGGTCCATCATGACATATTGACAAGCCTACTTATGATACAGCATTACAAATCAAAACAACATCGCTCAATCAGTCGAGCATGAAGGAATTTCTTTCACTGCAATTTCTAAATGGGAATGTATGGGATTTAAGTAATACAAACGAAGAACTTTGCTGCATTTACCGCATATGCGAATTTCAATGAAAAATAAACAGCAGCGCATGACTTGCTGAACGTGTTATATATGACAGTAAAACCAGTCTTACACGCATCTAAGCATTCCACAAGTTCAGCTTCAAACATCACTCCTCATTCTGCGGTGCCTGAAACAGAACGAGGGCAAACTGCTTCCAAAGGAACTTCATTTGTAAGACCTCGAGCGTGATCGAGAACGTGATCCTGAGTAACTGCGTCGCACAGGTGAATACGTAGGTGTGCCTCGTCTTCTTGGGGAGTAAGAGCGGCTTCGGGAACGTCCCCCACCTCCACTGCTACGACCTCCTCCACCGCCTCCATAATCTTCCTTCACACGGATGTATGTCACCTCACCCTACAACAAACAACTCATTTAGCACACAATCCTAAGATCAAACTTGAGGAAATAACATGCAATTCATACACAATAGATGCTTCCACACCACAAAAAAATGGGTGGCTCAATTTCCTTATAGACATTGGCAGAGACTTGGTAACAAAAATGTTCTGAAGAAAACTGCCGTAAGACCTTTCATGGACTGTTACTCTTCACTCAATTTTTCAGTACTCTTTAACCTATTATTACAAGAGCCCCTCTAAATGCAAAATATTTAATACAGGAAACAAAGGTCTTAGACTGGTTGGTATACAAAACTTACACGCTCACATCTTTTATTAATATTACTGATATCCCTTAGCCACTTTTATATAAATCATTTTACGGGTAATTTATAGCTGTAGACTATGCACTACCCAACTGTATCTCCATGACAAGTTCCTAACTAATGCTGTTGAATTTTCAGTATTATTGTATTGAATAATTGCATCAAAACTACTAACAGGTATAAACCTGCTCCCTACTTCTCATTCACTAAGTCTAGGATTATAAAACATTGAATACAGATCAGAATGGAAGCTCTCATGCAGTAAAAATGGTTTGCAAAATTTTATATGCACCTTTTTAAGTGTCTCAACCTCACCCATAAACAAACAAGTTATTATTATTTAAGTCTGTATGAAAATGTTATCAAGATTATGTTCTGAAAAAATGCTTGAAATTTAAAAAATTTCACATACAGAATAGAAACTGTTTCACAGGGTAATATTTTGCAAGTTCAACCTGCACAAATCAACAGGAAGACTGCACAAGAAACAAAATATTTAATTAGCAATAAAATGGGTGCTTTTTTAACGAGGTTTCAATTACAATCATTATTAATTCACTATTCCTTAATGCTTTACTTCCAACAGAATCACAACATAACATTTCTGTAAGTTGCCCATAAAATATGTTATTCCTAAGCCATCAAAACATTGTGCAATTACAGGCACATTTTGTTCTCCACATTCCCTCTCCTCAGGTTGGAACTTAAGTGCATATAATTACACAATGATTAATAGAATATCATCATTTCCTTTACAGAAACTGGTACTTTTCTGTTCTAGTCACAGCAGGAAGATTTCTTTGTTATACAATCTCAAAAGCTGATCAACCAAACTGACCCAACTTAACATGAGCATTCAAAGAATGACTTATAAAACATTATAAAAAAATCTTCTTTCACATTATAATGCTCTATTCAGTCATCACTATTCTTGTTTTCAACATGACTGAACTATCCATCACAAAGCCATTTTTAACCACATAGCCCCGATATACATAACTTTAAAAGGAAACAAAACTGTTCCATTAACTGTGGCATAACTTAAATTATAATTAACTGTTTTGAAGATTGCAACACAAAGGAATACTTAGATGATATGAAATTGAACTTTCATAACAAGCTGCACCTTTATCTTAGTTACAATTCCTTTCCTAAATA
The DNA here is from genome assembly GCA_000376725.2 of Ladona fulva. Classification (NCBI taxonomy): domain Eukaryota; kingdom Metazoa; phylum Arthropoda; class Insecta; order Odonata; family Libellulidae; genus Ladona; species Ladona fulva. Next base: position 226,081 of record KZ308844.1, on the reverse strand, counting down.
ATGCAACCAAGCCACGGTGACAATATAAAATTGTCATGCTCAGGCAACAATGTGCTCTGTGCTTGCGCAGCTGTATTGCGGTGACTATAACAGAAAAGTACAGAAAGTTTTAGCCAAACTTGTAATTCATCAAAATTATCTTCCAACGAGTACACAATATGAATCAAAATGCAAGTTCATTATGCTAAGAATTAGGAATTACAAGAAGTCACTCAAAGAAACAGCCAAGGATTTCAAGCAATGGATTAACAAGAAAAATGCTGCCCCTCACTTGACTGATAAAAACATTGCAGCACAGCTCTTACCACCACAATGAACTTTCCATGGAGTAAAATATGCATTTGCACTGAGCTCAAAATTGAGAATATCATAACAAAAGCTTTCTTAGTTCCCCTTTAGTCACGTAAATGCAATGTAAACTTACATTTGATTTATTGTTTCCTCGTCTATTTGGCTGCATGCCCTAAAACACATAAGCAAATTTTAAACAGATGAGAAATAAGCTCTTCTACTAAGGTAAATTCTTATCCCAACAATCACCTGTATTACAAGCCAGATGTTGATTACAGCTCATATTTCTCCTTAAGCAAGTATTATATGTATAATCAATCAGCAGGCAACAGATTTTAGGAATAAATTAAGTTCATGATATGTATAGAACTTGATGAAAATTTTACAGTTACACCTCCACCACCTGATTCACGCCATTAATATTTGAAGATGGCTTTCAATAAATGCATAAAAATCTTCAGAACAAATTTCAGCTCTGCCTGCTCAAATTGCAAATATATCGGATATTAAGTGTCCATTAAATTGGATAAGAAAAAGGCCTGGAAAGAAATTACTGCTTGGGACTACAGGGGCATCAACATCAAGGAATTTAGATACCGGCGCCTTCCAAGGCATACGTCTAGTATTTCTCCAATCAATACAAACCTGTGCCTACTAATTATTTATTTCACAAGATGTAGAGGTACAAAAACTAACAAATCACTAGAAATTATCATAATTATGCTCATGAAATAATCCAACTATATAAGGAATTTGATGATATCATTATAACAAGAATGAAGACGTTAAATTTGACTGTGTTGAGTGCCTAAAATGGCAGCGCGCCGCCTTCACTCGAACCGGCTTACAAAGCATCGTAATATGCGATAAGGATTTCGGCTATCTCGGAATTTCGTTTCTTCCCCGTAGCCGCGTGGAATTGAAGAAAATACCGTACTTCCCTCATTAAGAAACTTTTCGGTAGAAAAATTACCGAAGTCAAATCTTGGAATAAATCTAACGTTCCAGATCGAACCAAAAATGTAACTAATTTACCTCGTGAGACCTGAATCTGGAATCGTCCAACTTCTTAACCGCGTATTTCATATCCTCGTAACGCAAAAATTCTACAACACCGGTTCCATCCTTGAAAACATCAGCAAAACAAACGTCGCCTGCCTCTCTCATGTGATCCTTTAAATCTTGCCAGCTTCCAGACGGAGGCAGACCTGCAACGAAATTTCTTCGTATTAAACGTGGCCGAAGGAAACAAATTAACCGTCTAAATAACTGAAGAAAATACAAACCAGTAACTAAGACTCTATATTGAGAACGTCTTGCTGGAGGGCCACGACCTCGTCCTCTTCCACGAAAACCACCTGGTCCACCACCTCGTGGAAACTCCACCCTTAGCCTGTATCCATCGTAATCGTAGCCATCACGAGCATGAACCGCGTCTTCAGCGTCCCTGTATTTAGAAATTATCGGGTAAATGTAAGAGCCCAAATTAAGTCTTAAAATATATCTCAGTAAAACTTAAACGAAAAAATTGAATATAAATACAACAAACTAAAGCTTTATGATCACGCTACAGATACACAATAGAAGTTGCTAACCTTGGGTCTTCAAATTCAACGAATGCGAATGGCGGGCCCCTTCTATTCTTCAAATCAACAAATGTAACTTTCCCAAATTTATAGAACAAATCTTGAATATCTTTCGTTCGTATATCAGGCGGCAGATTCCCCACGTATATACGACACTCGTTTCTTCCGTAAGACATAGCGAATTTGCTTGCACAATGCTACACGAACTGAAAACACAGTCTCTCTCTCACATAAGATGGCGATACCCACGCGCTTCACTTCTCTAAATTCGTTATCAAGGATGATCGACCCGAGGCTAGCGACAGAGCCGAATCGACCCGATGTACGCACGGAAATAGCCGAAGAGTTGTATCATGTCGTTTCATACAGCACCTACGGAAACTAACGAATTCTTCCGATTACAGATTTCATTAGTTAACAATAATTAATAAAGTTTACGGTTGAGCTATAATTGTATTTTAAATCACCATTAATTTTGAATTTGTTTTTCTACCCAATCGCAACTTTTTTCTTCTATCATTGAATCTTGCTATCTTGTTAATCTTACAAGCCTAAGAATTTTCTGTTTAAATATTCGTATTAAGTTATATTTACAGGTAAGATTATTGCATTTCATGCATTTCTTAATCTTAATTGACTGCTAATATCATCATATAGTTAAAAAAATATCACCGCTGAGTACATTGAAGTGGGATTTCCTTTTAATTAGAGCTTTGCTTCTTGTAATGTGTTCAGCTTTGATTTGATATGGTAGTCTAATATGAGTAAATTAAACGAAACCCTGGCATTGAGTACTTGTGATCTGCCAAAGGATTTTCCTTTACACATGGAGCCGAGTTGCTAGGTTAAAGATGGCATTAGGTCGAATTTCAGCTAAGCGGTATTAACTAACTCTAGAATTGAAGCTTTATCTCATATTTGTCTTTCTTATGCTTCTAGAATCACACCCCATGAGCAGTACAATAAAAGCAACATTTTCTGACTCCATTAAGTTGAACATAAATTGGTACAGTAAAATTCTCGAATGTAAAGCATGATACGCGAATTGGTAGCGAGCATGCTTCGATATTCTGATACAACCCAAAATGAACTGTAGGATCTGCATGATAGCTTGCGATTTTATCAAAATCACCATTTATATTAATTTAAGCACGATTTGTTATAAAGCTTTACAGCATCATGTCGTGCAATACGAGTTCTACGCATGAAAGATTTTTAGTTTCGCTTTTGTTCTGATCGATTTTCGCATTTCGAGAGGCGAAGTGTTGCATGCTGGGTAGATAGAAGACCCTGGTAGAAGACTCTGACTTTCAACCAATAGGATGCAAGTGTTGAGTTTAAATGAAGATTTTGGAGGTGTGTAGTAGGGTATTTAGGGTACAATTCTCCAGGTCGTCGGGTTGCATCTGAGACGTTGAAGCTCCGCTGTGAAACTTTCCTTCTCTTTTTATATTACAGGAAAGTAGATCCACAGGTAATGTGATTGTTTAATTTATGGTATACTTTTTATTTTATTCATCGACCACATTTCCCTCTTCGTCTTTAGTCAGTGGTTGGCTGTTATCCTTCGCTTAGAGCTTACTGCCATCTGTGACCTTAAATTATCAGTAAAGGAAAAGAATAACCTTTTTTCGTCACATTCTATGGAAGAGGTAGTAATTTAGGTTAATATGAGGACGTAAGGAAATGAAATGCAGAGTCTTGAAATGAAGGTAGTAGTACGGGTGCGAAAGGATAAAAGTTTAAGGTTGGCAATACATTTGATATCTAACAATTATTCTCAAAGCATAAATTCCTTACAGAAGTTGTCAATTTTGCGAACCAATTCTTGAGTTTTCTCTTCTGTGTATGCGAATGAAAAGTCAAATTCTAATCTAGACAATTCTTTACACTAAATTCGTATAGTTTTAGAGTAGAGGAAACTAAGCTACTGCCCATTTCATACCTCATTAGTTATTGTTGTATATTTCATTGCTGGATAGCCAAAATATTCGAAGGGAATTTTATAGTCTTAAATGTAATTTGAAATTAGTGAGAGTCGGGCTGAAGGATACACTTCTGCCCTAATTGCGTACAAAGGAGCACTCTTACGTCTAGGTTTTCAGTTGACCGTGATAGCTGGGATCAGGGATGTATGCTACAGGTTGCGTGTGTGGGTCGCGTGGGCAGGGATGCTGCCAGGCGCGTGCCCATAATATGCAGCGAACTCCCACTCAACCCATCACAGAGGCACTACCTCATCCGTTGTTTGTAATGTCGAGTTTGGATTGTGCTAGAACCGGTGAGCTCGGACGGTGTCGGCCGCGTAGTAGCAGCTTGCATGTGCGTTCGCTGCAATTTAAGTTTCGCTTGCGTCATTATCTATTTACACGGGTTTCTCTTGTCCCTCAGTTAATTAATAACCTGGTCCCTTTCATTGATTAACGGATGATGATTTTTCGAGGTCTCTGGAAGCTTTTTCTCTATTTCCCTTAGGTCTGGTAAGATGACTGAACGAAAAGCTGTAATTAAAAATGCTGACATGTCCGAGGAGATGCAGCAGGACGCTGTAGACTGCGCAACCCAGGCGCTTGAAAAATTCAACATAGAAAAGGTATTTACGCTACAGGATTTGCTTGACTATATTAGAGGCCTACTTTCAGTTGTGTCAATGCAATTTACGCCTCAGGAGTAGCTGTGTGATGATGAATCGCTCGTCGGTAATGAAATTGGATGAATTTTTTGCTCTTCGTTGCAGGACATAGCCGCATTCATTAAGAAGGAGTTCGACAAGAGGTACAATCCAACGTGGCATTGCATCGTCGGGCGCAATTTTGGTAGCTATGTCACCCACGAAACCAGGCACTTCATCTACTTTTATATTGGCCAAGTAGCGGTGCTTTTGTTTAAGAGCGGTTAGGTGGTCTCCATCCAATCCTCGTTCCCCTGGGCAACATCTCCGTCCATCTACCTTCTCGCTGTAACCCTAGGCAAGGCGTGGGTTAGGTGGAAGGGTTCGTTAGGGAGCGAGTAGGATGGACAAGGCTTGAAATATCTTATTTCTGCAGGATTGGACATGCTGGAGAAGGCGTTTGAATTATTCTCGATCTGTGGAGAGGGTTTCTGTGCTGAGTCAAGGGTGTTTGATTTCTGAGAGTACCATGGCAAATCATAAGTGTGTGCCTGTGATGAATCTGGTTCTGACAAGAGGTGTACTGCTTTATTTCATTTCTGTGAAGTGCATTTTATATATGTATATATATACATGAATATACAACTTTAGTTTAGTTTGAATTGTTGTAAAAGCTTACTACTTATGGTTTTCCATTTGGACGGAATCAATGATCTTGTAGTTTGAGACATGTGAATAAGCTTCCTCTGTTTCTGTACCAAAATTATTTTCTCTGCTTTCTAAGTATTGGTATTTTTCTTTTACTAATTGGTAAAAAAGTTTTTCCAATTATTGTAACATTTTTCATTTAGCTAGAGAATGCATTGTGACAATAAATATTATTTGTTTCATTTTATGAAAGTTGGAACCTTGTTAATTGAGAAATTTGTTGGTGCTCTATTATATTCACTCTAGTTATCCTCTTGATTGTAATAAGAATGGGGAATTCCTTATGTGAAAAGCTTGCTTCTTTTGTATGGCTCCCATGTTAATTTGTGTTCTCTTGCTAAATTAACCAATTTGACGAGAGGTTCCAGATTGAGTTTCATTATTAAGAACAAATCTTGAATTACATTCCTATTTTCCATCCTCTTACATTATATGTTACTGTGTAAAAAAAAGAAAGTTGTAACTGAGCAGCAGCTGTAGTGTGTGGCTCTAAATGTGCTGGATGCCAATTGCTTTTAGATCATCAGAGATTGCGAAAAAAGATGTCATAAAATGTTTCTTATGCTCAGACCCTTTGATGGATTAGTATAATTTTGGCAGTGGGCTCTTAACTGTTGGAATAGTTCTTTCTCGAGGGGCAGATTGCATCTTGTGTGTGAATTATTTTGATTTCACCACTATTTTGCTGTGTCAATATAGTCCTTTGTTTGCAATGGATGAGAGATAGTCGTCGTTTGTATGTGTAGATGTATCAACCCAACATAGTTACACATTCTGCCTGATAACATCTGATTTCATGTGAGCTTTGGTCAGATTATTTTGTGGCCATCTTAAATAGATTATTTTGTTAAATCTGTACCTAAATAATATTAAATAAAGTTGAAAATATTATGTTACCCTCATGAGTTATTTTGGAAAAAAAACTGCTAATGGATTGATGGTTTCTCTCTGCTCGTGTGACTGCATTTAACCATTATGAGACTGGATGAATTGGGGTCACCATTGAGTTTCTCAAGCTATATTCTCCAGTAAATGGAAAATGTTTGTTTCAATATTAAGGAGACTAAATCTCTTACTTTGTTAAACTAAACTTATGTAATGAATCATGAAATTAATCCAGCCTAAATATTTAAAATTGCCAGACATTCTTTAATTGTTAAAACTAAATTATTACAGCTGTTGATCTGAACAGATATGGTAATGCAATATTCTGAATTAAACACTTGTTAGCACCACATGTGGTCTGAGCAGATGACGACTAGGAAAAGCTTTTTTAAGAAACTGGAAAAGTTTATTTAAGTAAAATAAGATTCTATAATTTAAAACCAGAGTGAATTGCTACAACACCACATGTCATACTCTCGTAGGTAACCTCTTGAAATCCAGCTGATTCGATCATCTCTTTGAATTTGTCCTGAAAAAGAAAAATTATTTGAGTGGAAACATTTTCTCTCGTAACTATTAAGGCAACTTCCCTAAATTTGTTTGCAGATGAAAAAGATTTTTGATAATGAATTTTCAAGTCTAAGTAAAGAAAATAAATCCATCATTGGTAGAAATAATACTACCAAAGTAAACTGATAGTGGGCTCAGTGCCTGCTCAAATGTGTCACCACTTACCTGATGAGGAAATTTACGTATACTTTCTACAAGATACTGGTATGGACTCCATTCACCAGCCACCAATAAACCCATTGCAGGGATAACTTTCAAGGAATACTCGTCATAAATTCTGTAAAGCATCATAAAATATATACATTAAAATAAATGGAGAAAGTTAAAGATGAAAATATGCAAATAGATTACTATTTGAGAAATGGCAGATTGCAAGATACTGATTAAGTACCAAACATATTTTCACACCATTTGCTGACCAAACCCAGTCTCTTATACTGGTCATGTCCTATTCTCAGCAAAGTATAAGCTTCATGGGATATATGACATCTTTCAAGTAATTTTTAGTATAAAATCTGTAAATGGTTATGAAGTACAGGTAGTCATCTATCTATAACCACAGAACCCCATCTCTCGTTAGATAGAGATGTGTGAATGTTTGTGCGGGCAAACAACTGAAGTCAGTAATCCACATTGGTTGCACTTATATATTTTGGAAACTACATCATGAACCTTTCTGCAATAAGTATTACTTCTATTAAAACTATCAACAATTATGAATATCCAACTTTATGTCCAAATCGACTTAAACAGGCCTTTTGGAAGCAAGCATCTTGAAAACTATCTGTGCCTACAAAACTTTAAGTAAACAAGGTGAAGAAAACTTCGAAGAAGTGCAAGGAGAGAAATTGGAATATTTATTCTAAATGGAATAAATCCTAGTAAAATTTGAAGAGCAGCTGCATTTCACCAGTTGGTTACATGCGTCAACCAGCACAATGCATGAGCTATTATTAAGTAGAATGTTTTACCCTATATTGTATACTCCACACACACTGTATCCAAGACAATAAGAGGCTATACCAGAGCTCCCATTATTTATTAAGAATGATGAAACTAAATCTGACCAATTCAACATATAAGAACAAACATGTGACTGGTTTCAAGGTAACAGCCTCATCATCTGGCCTTTGTAACTGGGGTGGATTACTGGAGGTAATAACCTCCTCAGGAGGTTATTACCTCAAAACTGCTTGTGTATGTGTTTTTCCTAATTTATGGACTTGGGCAAATTTTGTGACATAATTGTTAATAAATTATGGAGATGTACCACAAAGTATCCCTTAATGTGTTTTGTTAGAGCTCCCATTATTTTTCCAGTACTTCAAGAGTTAATCACCTCTTTCTCTACACCATTATTACATAAATATATCATATGCTTACCTGCACTAAAAATTTTTATTTTGCTTAACACACTATTCTTATTACTCTCATAAATATTTTGACTTCCTTGCAATGCTGGCCTATTTAGATATGCATTAAAACATTTGTGTAGATCTTTCATCAACAACTGGAATTTATATAAACTGAATGGGGCATAGGTAGAAGAAGACCACTTTAGAGAGAGAATTACATAATGCAACAAACTCATAACAAAACTTTCTTTAGATGTAAGATAAATTTGAATGCTTTCTCTGAGTAAACACTTTGGTACAGTCTTTCAGTAAAAATTAATCCTGAGTGAATTGGAACATTACAGATGCAATGGTGTAGTAGCAAACATTGAAAATATGAGATTTTGGAATAAGGTTTAGAGGGACTCTCAGATAGCTAAGGCAGTAGAGCCTTTGGTGAAAGGGCAAAATAACCTCGTCTGTTGAAGTACTTGTAACAATACTAATCAATAGATTTTGGACAGAGGAGTGAATAGAATCAATTTTATGGTGATAAATGATGTATGCAGAAGAACAAAGAAAAACAGAATTTTGAAGAATGTAATGGAAGAAGGATGACAATATTGTAAGTCGAATGTTGAAGACGTGAAGCTTGAGAATTGACAGTTCAATGCTGGAACTCAAAGAATCTTACAAAACATCAGAAAAAAATGGGAAATTGTTCAGCAAATCAGGATGTCCTCAACAATTAAATGTTTGTAGAAACAGTTCTTTGTTCATGAAGAGATGGGAATGGCAGAACATAAACAATGAATAAAAACACAGTGAAAAAACTCGAAAGAGTGATTTAAGGGTAAAAGAAAGTTCTTACAATTAAATGGAAGTGTTACATCTTCTAAAGGATACTTTGTAGTAGAAGTCCGTTTGATCTTTGTGAACTTGTTCAAGACACTATTGGCTGAATGGAGAGAAAGTAAATGGGAGAAGGAAGGCACACACACCGAAGGGAAATATTTGGAATACTGGCCAGATGGTATTGATTTTGCTAAATTATAATAAAATATGCAGAAATGATTCCAAAGATATGAGCAACTTCCTTATCCTAAATTTCTTTTGATAAAATTAAAGACTACATAATATATTTGCTTTACTTGGAAGAAGGAGAACTGGCCCCTTTTGGGATGTTTTTTCAAGGCTTCCACACGCTAGAACAGGCCCTGAATTAAGGTGTACATTCTCCCCTACTGAAAAGAAAATACCAAAAGAAAACAAATTATCACAAAGCTTGCAGATGATAACATTGTGATGATTATGCAGTGAATTTTTTGCTATCGATTGCAGAAAGACTACATAATTTATGACCATGGAAGTCAAGAAAACATATGCTGGATAATGAGCGGATTACGTGTCAGCTTTCGGATTACATTGTTATGGCTCTACTAAAGAGTGGTTCGCTAGTGAATGCCAACGGTGCATACTCTATGGCCGTGAAGGTCAAAAATACGTATTGGATGATGAGTATCCGAAACAAAGTTGCATCCAAGGGAAGGTGGAAAAGAAAATTTGTTTTGTTTATGAATGAAATAAAAGTTGCAAAGGGAAAAAATATGAACAAGGAATATATAAATTTATATTTTTTCTGTTCAGAAGCAAAATGTACCCAAAAATGCAATATAGAAAAAATTGCTAGAAACATGGGATGATGAGTTGCTGCATAGCAATGGAGGAAGAGACAATTCCTTTTGTTTATATAAAAAGTTAATACGGTCAAAGAAATACCATTTCAACTGGAGTGATAAACATTTATATAATCTCCAAAATAGGATAAAAACTAACTCAAAACTAGATAAACACACATTTTACACATTACATACCTACTCCCAAATTCATTTACATGTAAGCTAGAAGATGGAGTGATAAACCTTTAGGATCTTTCTATTCCTCAGTGAACAAAAATGTGATTTTCAAATATTCTGATCTATGAGTTACAGTGATCATGTGATTCCTTCTTCTATTCATTTCTCTCACAATCTGCTTCTCAACTAATGCTTCTTTGTCTTTGCAAAGAATAGCTTTAAACTATTAAGATAATAGCTACAAATACTGGGTTTTTGCAATACTTGTAAATAAGATACAGTCAATTCCGCTTAATTGGGCCACCATTTTATTTGGGCCAAATCTCGAAGAACGAAAACCAAACTATTAATGTAATACATAATTTAATCGCTTAATCGGGGCAGTATTCTCCTTAATCGGGACAGTAACAGACGCGAGCTTCCAGTCTGTCATCTATCGTCGCCCATCGAAGAAGCGCGATTAAGTAAGTACATGAGAAATTAACATAGGCATAGGTGCCAACTAGATTTAGATTGATACCCCTTGAGCCTCCAGTGGCGTATTTCAACTACCAGTTACCAACAGTCCTTCCTTTGTGTTTTTAACCTTTGAGAGGTGTAACACGCTTCTTCTTTATAGCCTACCGTTACCTCTGTTTTGTCGATCTTAATTGAAAATTTAACCACTGCTGAGAAATGATTTTAAACCGGCAAGTAAAACTACTTGCTGGATAAAATTAAAACCCAAATGTTGTATTCAAGATATCGCACACTAGCTGAGAAAACTGGTGTACCAAAACCTACCATAGCGCGTCTCTTGCAACAGGAGAATCAACTACGAGAGGAAACAGGAACATCTAAAAGAAAACGTGACGGAAAGGATCCAGAAGTTGAAGAAGCACTAAATTAGTGGTTTTCTATAGTTATTGGGCTAGGCGTGAATATCAGTGGCCAAGTGTTGAAGAAGTCAGAGAAGGCCGCTAAAAAACTGGGACATAACAATTTTAAAACAACAGAAGGTTGGTTGGTGGAAATCAACATACAATATTAAATTTAAAAAAGTGCACAGTGAAAAGGGAAGTGCAGATAGTATCAGTGCTGAACTATGGCAAAACACTAAAATTTCTACTTTAAAAAATAATATTGTTCTGATAACATTTACAACGTTGATGAAACTGGCCTCTGTTATCGTGCTGCACCAGATGGTTCCTTGTTCTATAAGCACATTAAACTGTCTGGATATAAAAGGGCAATCGACCACATTACTGTGTTATGCTGTGCAAATATGTCTGGATCTGACAAACGAAAACTACTAATCATAGGAAAAAGTGCAAAGACTCGATGCTTTAAGGGTTTAAGAGTGGATGGTTTAACAGTGGAGTGCCATCCAAATCAAAGTGCATGGTTGACTTCGGAAATTTTTAGAAATTGACTGATGAGATGGGACATGGAATTACTGAGAAATTAAGAAAATAAATATTTTGTTGCTTTTAGACAATTGTGCGGCACACTCTCATTTAGATAATCTACAAAATATAGAGCTGGAATTTCATCCTCCTAATACCACATTGTTACTACAACCATTGGATATGGGAGCAATAAAAAGTTTAAAAACATTGTACTGAGGAAAATTGGTTAATTATATTCTAGAACTCGTTGATGAAAAGCTATGCTTGTATCTAATCGAGAGGCAAAGGCATTTATATGCGGGATACAGCATTATTTCTGTTCAATGATTTATTAAAATGTTGAAAGAAAATCTTTTAATGTTTATGTTTTATAGAAATTCGCTTTATTGGGGCAGCTGCTTAATTGGACCAAAATGTCTTAGTCCCAATGTGCCCTGATTAAGCGGAATTGACTGTAGTGGGTAAGAAAGCAAAAGGAATTGCTTCCTTGAAGACATTTTCTTCCCTTTCATCTGCAGAGGAGTTGACACAAATGCGAGAATCACCCCTTCTTGAGAGCATATCTTACCTTTTTGACAAGATAATGAAAGAATCACCCTTTCACACAAGAAATGAAGAATTACCACCCCATCAGCCTCCTTACTACAATACATCAATGAAGATAATCACTGAATTTCTGCAGATGACCCAAGACAGGGGTCAATGCTGAGTACAACCGTCTCTTACACAGTATTTACAATAGTGGAATTACATCCATAATGATACATGAAGAAACTAGTAAATTCAAGACTGAAAATGGGGTTTGACTGCTTATCAGTAATCTTATTAACTCCAACTCTGGAAGAAGTTTTCTAAACCCTGGAGGAGAAGGTTCAATGGATAAATGGAGAGTAAATCAGTTATGTGTTTTGGAGATGATATAGTCACTTCACAACCAACACAGAAGATGGAAGTACTTCAAGAGTTCAATAAAAAAATTCAGCAGAACATAAAATAGGACTCTGGATAGCCAGAGCAAAGGAAATAATATTTTGGAGCAGAAGGACCAATTAAACTGGAAGAGATCCCTCTCAATGTCTGCTCATAATATACACACCTAGAATAACAAGAGGATTGACTGAAGTGGATAAAAGAATCAAACTTGAATGGGCTCCCCTATTAAGAAATGCTCTAATTATGAAGAAATGCTGATTGCATTAAAGGTGAAAGTCATAAAGTAATGCATTTTAAAGGTATTGATCTATAATAATCATACTTGGGTATTAATTGCTATAAAAAGTATATATTTCTATCAGAGCAGATTTCAATGAAACATGGTAATTGGATAGACTTCAACACAAGAATAATGAATTACCTCCTGGTTAGTGTTTTATGAGTTACAGTTTTCCTGGAAAATGATGTTAAAATTACATCATGTGTAAAAAAGTGTTAAAATTACATCATTATTGTAAATGTAGGGTAACCAATAAAGATCCACAGCTTATACCACAGGCATGAATGAGTTGCTGATTCTTTGGCATATAGAACCTGTTCACAGGAAATCAGGAAAAAGTAGATATTGAACCGAACTAGTATGGGTTCGAGCCCAGAAAATCCCAAAGTCCCTGTTTTTCTCAAACAAATGCATTACACCAATTTACAAAAAATTGGTGATGAAATTCCCAGAAAGATGAAGAATCCTAACCCAAGGTATGGTTATAGGACATGAATGAGTAACGTTTACGTAAGGACATCCCCTCAAAAGATCCTAAGTTCAATGCCAGATTGCTAGTAATATCTCTCATAAGAAATAAATAGCTGTTTTCTTAAATATTTCATGCCTTTCCTGAAGGGATACAGTCCTATCACTTTAGCTAAGGTTAAAATATGTGTATTAATAATGTGAACAGCATTGATGAAGGCTACACTTCTATTTCTTTAAGGAATCGTGAACAGGAAACCATGAATTACACTGGCAATACTGCATGCCAATTGCCAGCCGTAAAATGGTATCTTTCTTAAGGGCCTCAGAAAGCACAGGAGAGGAAGTACACTTTATGAAAGATATGTAGGAAAGCTTTCGTGTTAAGAAATGGTCTGATTTAGAATTTAGAAAATTCATCTAAGGGAAAAATTTTTCTTCCCTTTGATATAACTTTCACCTCCCTCATGTATTGAAGTAATAGCACGATAATTACCTACATCAGGACCAACGTAATACCTAAGGTTAAGATTCTGATTTCCATTTACTTAATCATTTTAAAATCTGAAATACAAAATTGGAATAAAAAATTACTTTTTGAAATTTAACCTCAGAGATTTTATAATTTTAACTTTTCACAGGTGCAATTTCATGTTTTGTAGAAAGTATCTCTTGAGCAGCGCAAAAGTATGGTGCTCCATCTCTTTTTATGTTTGAGTTTCCTTCTTCTTCTTTTCCGACGCTTATGCATTTTAGCTGCAATATCTAGACAACTCTTATAGTGATTTAATAAACTTAGTCCAATGTTAATACTCACAAAATTTAACAAGTTATAATGTTTTTTCTGACAGTGCACTCAGCTGGATGGGCATTTATGAGCAATCTCATGTAGCGTCAACATATCCTTTTACTTGGACTGAAAAAAGACCTATGCTAACTTCACTTGATCGCTACACGCATTTAATTTGACTCAATGCATTGCATTTAGGGCAAGTAAGATTTTACAGCATAAATAATTACAGCTTTCTTAATCATATTATTCGCTGTCTTTCATGCTCACATAACGCTTAAGAAAGTTTTCGTCGTCAATGAAAACGCTTTCCATTCTCTGTCACAGCAGGGATAAGGTAAATAATATCCACAGCATGAGGAAGGGAATCAAAAAATATTAAGGGGAAAGAGACTGAGCTCAAGGTATAAGCGATAACGCTAAGAGAATTGCACATTATGAGGACCTTAGCCTGGTATACGCACTCCTCTAAAAGCCAATTCCTTGCTTCCTCACAAGTATGCACAGTTATGGAGTTATCCTATAATTGGTAACATTCGAATATCAGCAATACTTCGAAAAGTCAGCAAGTGTTTGAAATGAAAATAGTATTGTTTTCATGCATGCATTAGAATATCCAAGAAATCCAATAAACAGATCATTTCAAAGAGAATTCCCAAGTTTCCTTCTGGCCAGTTTTAGAAAACTCACCTATGTAGCGTTCTTTTCATAATTGCACCTTCTGTGCCCTCCACGATAATCCTTTTGAAGTTTGCCCCATGGTGGCCCTTGCCTTGCCTCCTACAGTGACCACAAGGACATTAGACAAAGGAGAGAAAAGTCTCAAGTGAATGGCAGAAAAGCCTCTGGAAAAGCTGGTCCTCTATGCAAACCCTCAATTCACTTCGTCCATTGACCTGCATCTCCTGAATAGCAGCTGATAGGGGGAGGGATCTCAAAGGAATGCACAAGAAACTGAAAAGACTTTTCTCCTGAAGGAATGTTGGAGGCAGAGATCCAAACATATTCTTCCAATGGAAATCTCAGGAGAGTGCCACTATACAAATGTTGCGTGTTAACAATTGTTATCGGACTCACTGCTGGATCACAAAAGATCTGCAATTTTAAGCAAGCATTTAAATAAAACCTGCACCCATTAAAGTTAAATATCAAAAAGTAATTTTTTACTCCCTTGTATTTCAGATTTTAAAATGATTAAGTAAAGGGAAATCAGAATCTTAACCTTAGGTATTATATTGGACCTGATGTAGGTAATTATTGTGCTATTACTTCAATACATGAGGGATGCAAAAGTTATATGAGAGAGGAATTTTCTAAATCTAAATCAGGCTCTTTTTTTAGTATGAAACCTTACCAACATATCTTCCATAAAGCATCCATCCTCTCGTGTGAGGGCCTTTGAAAGAAATAAAACTACAGTTATAGGGGGGGGGGTTGTACTATGGCATTGCCAGATTGTGAACTCTCTGCACCAACAGCTGCATAAGATAAGAATCACGGGGTAGAAATATATACCCGTTCGATTTTTTAGTAATCCGCTGTACATAATGACAGAGGGTTAATGTAATGAGAAGGTTAAGGCCCAATCAGAAGGGTTTCTGTGGCCCTCTAAATAGTTGTTCTACATGTAGTCACATATACTATTTCTTTCTAGGCCATTTAATGGTCCTTTTTTAGGCAATAATTATAAATGGATTGGTCCCGTTGCTCTTTGGAAAAACTTGAGAATGAATTTTTTAGGAATTCATTTACAGCAGATTGGTGTCAAATGCAAGAACCTTTTGGAAATCATCAATACTATTTACATTACTAATACACATCCTTCAACCTTAGCTAGAGTGATAGGAATATATCCCTTTGGAAAAGGGCATAAAAATTTAAGAAAATTACAATATATTTCTTATATAATACAATAAGAGATATTAGCGGGATCCTAGAGTTGAACATAGGACACTTTCAGGAGATATCCTACTGTTCAGATTACTCGGTCACCTCCTATAACCATACCTTGGGTTAGGATTCTTTATCTTTCAAAGTTCATCTATAATTTATTTCTAAATCAGAATAATGGATTTTTATGGAAAAAACCAAGACTTCTAGATTTCATGGGCTCAAACCCATGATAGGTGGGTCAGATATTTAATTCTTTCCAGTATCTGGAGGACAGGCTGTACATGCCAAAATATTAGCAACATATTTGTGCCAATGGCCTGCAGATCTTTATTGGTTGCTCTATATTTACAACAACGAACATATTATAAGACATTGAGGACACTTTCTAAGAAAGGTATCATATTGCTTGTAAAACCCTTTTTTCATTATTTTTCTCTCAAAGTCTAGCAAATCACCAAGTTTCATCAAAATCTGCAGTAACTTTATACTCTTCTTATTAGTGGTATGTTCAAAGGTTTGTAGGTAGCAGTTTGGTTGGTGGATTTCTTAAATCTACAAGTTTTTCCACCTTCACTTTTATCTCCATAGTTGCTCAACAAATATAAGTAATGGTCTTCTACTAGATGTTTTCCCATTCATTAATCTCTGATGTATGGACTTAATGAGTCACTGATGCCTCAATAAGTATTCTATTGAATAGACTTCATGCCATTTAATATCAAAAGAAGCAAATATGTATTTGCTATGATAGTAAAATGAAAAGTAATAGTGACTCCTTTCAAGTTTTGTGCTATTGATGCCAAATGCGAGACAATTTGATGGATACCAAACAGTATCCCTGATGAGTTGTCAAGTAAAAAGTATATCGGAAAATCATATATCTGTAAAGAAATAGAAAAGGGAATTTCTTACACACAAATTGAATTTAAAAATGGTCGTAAAAGGATCGTACAAATCTCTATATAATTGGAATACTCTAAACTAAAGATATTTAGACATGAATCATTGCATTTGACGAAGTATACCTAGCTCCACATAAATCTTACCACCTTTGACACAACCTGCATAACTAGCGTGAAGCACGATGAGAGCGAGTCTAATGTTTTCTCTGCATTCTATTGGCTTTTGGAAAGAGGGAACTGAGTGAAACAGTTTGTCCTCGCCTTTTTAAATCGTTGTGAAATGCGTTGAAGGCTATTATATCATTATTATTAACATCAAATCTTTTTAAAATATAGTGTTGCTTTTTACTTTGTTAGCAGTGTAGTACTAAAAAAGATTAAAGGTCGGATTTCCTCAATTAGGCCTGAATCTTACGATTAATTTACTCTTCTCCGGACTTATCGGGTAAAATTGTTTTTGCTGCCTCAATTATCCTCTAATAAGAATATGACATCATTGTATAATTGAAAATAACAATTTAATTACGCTTTATGCTCTTCATATCCATAGGACGAACTTTTCCGTTAGAAATAATCTATGGTAGCTTTTAAAATGTAAGATTATTAAGAGGAAGCTCAATACCATGAATTAAGTTAAAAGATAATAATAATAATAT
>KZ308844.1:139055-164494 GCA_000376725.2 Ladona fulva | reverse complement strand
TAAGTGTTCTCATGGATCATTATTGTTCTTTTCTTTGTTATAACAAGAAAAGGAGTAAAGTTGGTGTAGAAGGAAGCCTGCAAAGTCTCCCAAAACAGCACAACAGTCTGTTCTTGCTTGATGGTAGTAGTAGTATTAATGTTAATAGTGCATCAACAACAGATCATTTTGCATGTAGGCATCACCGGGAATCAAACCCAAGACTGCTTTCACTGAAGTCGAGTGCATTGCTAACTTGGGTATTTGGGAGTCCCTTGTTTGATAGCTTTATTTAGTGATGCAGCAACTTGGACTGCAAAAGATTCTTGGTACAAGTTCCTGTTAGACTTTTCCGATGTCCATTTCTGCTTGGCAATTCAATTGCTCTTTCTTATTTGATTCCAAGTTAATGGAAAAGTGGTTGTAAGTTTCATGTTGCAATTTGGATACCTGTGCTTTTATGTTGCATTTGAATGGGAAAACTGACAAAATTTTCTTCTTTCTAGTTTTTGAAGAATTTTCTCTGAGCAGTGGATTTTTGAAGGAAGGAAGCCTTGAATTTAAAAAAAGATCACCATGTGCAAATTCGTATTGCCACATTTTCTCATATTCTTCCTGTTTCCAAATTCAAACTCTTCACAAATGAAAATGAGGCCTCTAAACAGAATCATCATCTTAAAAAGGTGCTTGCTTTAGCATGTCTGGTGGGAAATTTCAGCAGTTATGTACTGTTGTGTGGATGAATATCAGTGATTCATGTGTAGATTATCTTTCTGTTTCTTAAGTATACTGTTTCCATAGTGATTAGTTATCTAATGAAGTGACTTTTAAGTTGTGAACTTTAAAGATGTGTATTAGGCTGAACTTGTTCCATTGTTGGCATTGGTCCAATATTTTGATTAAACTTACCACTGTGCAGTTTCCTCCAGTATGAACAAAAGCTTTCAATGTGCAGTTTGTTGTGTGCCTTACTTTTGATATTGCTGAAACATCCTTCATGTACGACACTTTTCGATTTTATATGTAATATGTCTACTATTCAAATAAATCATGCTTTGTAACTTTAAATTTTGTTTTTTCTTTGGGCATTAAGTTAATATCGCATTTAAGGACAAACTGAGAGGTATAAATACCAAAATCGGTAACCCAGTAGCTGTATTGTTTAAATTACCGCGTAAAACTACGCCAGAGCCACCTACCAGCAGCTTACCATAACTTGATGAGTATAGGAAACTGCTTCCTCTGTCAATGTATGGGAGTAGACACATCCTGATGTTGCCATAGAGTAATCTTATAGAGGACTCGCGTCCAAGTGATATGCCTTTTTGACATAGTTAGGGTGTGATGATCCAGTTGGTGCTGTGCATCATTGCATCTGCCTACATGCAATAGTAGCAGGCCTGATCCGGCAACTGTGCACAAACAATTTGAATTTCATGTAAATGGGGACTGCTCCTCACTCAATCGTATGAGCAGAGGAGTTCTCTTATCGCATTCAACACAAGTTATAGGAATGCACTTTATTGGCAGAAATGCCAATTACTGTTTGTTTATGTTGCAGCATTTGCCCTGAAAAGATTGCTACAAAGTCACTTAACTCATGAAAAATATTGCTTAAAACCAGAAACACATGGCTTGCATGCACTTTTACAAATATTACATCAGTTCAGAAATTAAATGAAGCAATAGATATTCGATTCCCGGTGGGAGCCTACGTGCGAAATGACCTAAGCTGTCGAAGCACTTTTAACAATACTAATAGCAATAGATAGTAAGTATAGTCAATTCTGCTAGATTGGGCGATCGGACCTACGTTTAACTGAGGCAGCCGTTCATTCAAGTTGAAGCTTGAGGAGCGAAAAAAAAACTGTTAAGATAATTTAGATTTGTAGCGCACGTGTTGCCAGTGGCATGCAGCAGGGGGTGTATTAACACCTTACCTAATCTATACAATTAGCTTCTCTGATGCAATGAACTATCTATCTTAATGATTGATTCCTTGTGATGGTTTGTTGATACCTCTTGAAGATTGTGCTCCTTTTTTACTGGAATTATGTCTTCTACTGCGCCATAAATTCTTTACCAATGAATTTTTTGAAAAACTTCCATCATTAATCTTATCTTCTCACCTGGAGTGATTTCCACCAAAGTGATTCTATCATAGCCTTAACATTACTGTCGAATCTCCACTGACTAAACAGGCTGCAATATGTTAGACCATCTCTAAATGTGAGACTAATGCTACGTCATGTGGATCCCAAATTGTGCAGCATTATTCGAGGCTGGATCGAATGAGGGAAAAGTAAGCAATTTCTTTGACTCTAGATTGGCCTCCCCTCAGGGTTCTACTTTTAATGTTTGTATTGTATTCGCTTTTCCTAAAGCATCTAGAATATATTCTGGTAACAACAAACTTGCTTAGTGTAACTCATAAGTATTAATTGTGGTGTGCGAATTCTAGGGGTTATCCTGAAATGTGGTTTTATATGTGAAATAATATTAGCAGAACGCAGTAAAGACATAGCAATTAAATTATGTATGACAATAAATATGCATACTTCATATTCCATACATTAAAGTTGGTATATCATTTCAGTGGAACGAATGAACAAAGGTGGAAGTGTAAATAAATATTCTAGTGGGCCTCTTTTGATATGGACAAACTCCTTGGCACAATCACTTGTGTAACCTATACTAATGAGAGAATCATCTTATAACTAAGCACTGGCCCAATAGGTTAATGTAATGGCTTCATAGGTTACTCCACTGTCCTTTTCCAAATGCATTTGACTTGGATTGCATTCTTGCTCTTGTAAAAAAACAAGTTCTTTCGGTGATCTAACACAAATTTCAAAACTACTTAAATTATGAGTATTTAAACATGGATATACTACAAAATGATAAGTTTGCCATGTTTTTACAAAAAATTTACTGACACAGAACCATAAAAATTCTTGTTGGTGAACAAATTAATGAGCAATTTGAGAAATGGACAAACCACTTTATAATAGCTTTAGCAGCACAAGTCATAGGTCTGCGTTACCACCGAAATATTACTTAGTTTTTGATATTATCAATGAACTTAGAGGATTTTGATTTATACAGAAAAAAATTCAATATTTTCTTAGAAACATTTTTTTCTACAGAAATATCACGAAAAGTAGCTGGCAGCTACCTTTTGCAATGCATTTTGCAAAAAACTCTCTGCATTTCCATAGATTTCTCCAAGTCTCCAAAATTTTTTACAGGAAAATTGCTAACATTGGTGGATAATGGATGAAAAGGGGCAGATTTTGATACCAGGGAACACACTGTTTCTTGAGATATAAACCCAAATACATCAGTTCAAAGAAAACAGCAAATAATTCCCAATTTTCTTGAAAGTATCACTTTCTTATTTTTTCTTCATTCATGGTAATATTTAATATTGATTGAATCACAGCATGCTGTTCGGAATTACTTTTACTGTAGAAAGAAAGTTTTCAAATTAAATTTTTGCCAACTTTCTTTCTCAATGCAAAAGCAAGTGCCGTTTCCCCATAAGAAATACAAGGGGCCATAAGATTAACATTGTGTTTTCAAGACATTGGACGGAGTACATTACATAAGATAAGAAGGGATGCTCTGTGGAATCTTAATCCTGGCCGCTTCTAGTCAAGGGAGGCAAGTGTCCGTAAGTGAGAAGGAAGCTACGGGGAATGCCAATGCCATCTCTCAGAGATAAGATGTGATAGAAAAAGTGATATGAAAGCCTCCCATAAGGTTAGCCCTCTATAAGAGTCGATAAAGGATTGAAGAAAGAAAAGGCATTTACAAGTAAAGAAAAGGTAGTTAACAAGTTGTACAGAAGTGTCTGATCTCCTTGAAGAATCATGAGTCTGTTTTTTTATTATCCATCCCATCAGTGGTTAATTCTGTTCTAACAATACATGGTGAATGGAATGGTGATATGGAAATGCTAAAGCATGTCCTTTTCAACTTACTGCAAGCAATAGAGGGAGTTCACATATAAAACAATTTGTATATCTAAGAACTGAGCTAAAACTTTGGTACATACCTACGCAGGATGTTGCTATTGACACGACTGAACTCTAAACACAAAAACCTCCCTCCAGGTTGCAAAACTCGATAAGCTTCTTGTAGAGCCTTCAAATGTAAAATGGAGATTAAATTAAATCACTAAAACTATTCATATTTAAAATAATTAAATAACAATGCTTTAGTACTAAATAATAATGAGGAAAAGGTGACAGTAAATGTAAAGGTATGCATGTAATCAATAGTTTCTGGCCTTACTTCGTGGAAAACCATTTCATTGAATGAAATAAAGAAACTTGGTAAATTCCACAGAATATATTTCAAGACGACTAGTTTCAGCTGAACGCCATCATCAGGTCGATGTCTAGAGCAACCTAGTGGTTAATCTAGGGTCCCATTCCTGATGATGGCGTTCAGCCGAAACTAGTCGTCTTGAAATATATTCTGTGGAATTTACCAAGTTTCTTTATTTCATTCAATAAAGGTATGCACTTCAGAAAATTCCCAAGGAGAAACAGATATGGAAATAGTGTAAGAGGACTGGAACAAAAACCTGGAACTCCTTATTGCTGGTCAGTAGCTGCAATCAAGAAGTCTATTTTGCCAGAACATTTTCCCTTCCCTTCAAAGTTTCCCAAACAGTACGTCTAAGATAGACTTAATGGTTAGAGCAACCTAGTGGTCAATCTAGGGTCCCATTCCTGTCAGACTTTCATTTCTCTTTAGAAATGGTAATATAAACTCAAGAATTGGGATTAATCCCATTTTAAGCTTTAGTCCTAGAAGAACATTAATTAATCAATCAGCTGGTATAGAGCAAAAGAAACATCCATACAGTATTTTTAAATAACATCCAAAATGTTTTATTGATTAATTTTTTATAAGGTCAAGTACAATAATTAAATGAAAGACATTCCAAACATGCCAAAAGGCAGCTTAAGATTATAAATGTAAATGAAGATTGTAAATTAATATCCTGTGCTTACAACAAAATCTGATGTTAATTTAAATGTAATGATCAACATTTTAATATGTAAATTATAATTATATATACATAACCAGAAAACTCCCCTGGAACATAATTTAGTCTAGTAAAAATTTGTGTTATTATGTACACCTAACCCTTTTCAGCCAGAATATCCAAATATTTCTTAATTATAATATTAATATGACATTAGTCATAAGAAGGTTTGATGGTTTACAGATAAATTTTCAATGAATTGCTACCAAATAAAGTATAGGAAGGTATATTTTGCTAATTGTAATTATATCAGCATTCATAAACTATTTATATTTCTTAGATGTTAACATTAAAATTAGTTGATTAATTAAATGAAAAGATATTATCTTCTCACCTTCAATTCTAATTAGGAAGGAATTCTCCACTAATAGGATAAAACAGAATGTTCCAAACTTGTGAGGAGTAAAGTAATAGAAGGATTAAACATAGTGACATTGAAAGAAGCAATCTTTTGTTTGCTGCATTCAAGAGCTAGTTCAAAACAATTCAATTTATTAATCACAGATTAAATTAATTATTTTGTGTTATGGTATTATAATGAGCAAGTAAAAAGTATAATTCTAAAATGTATTTACAAGTTTTATTGGAAATACATCCATTAATAAATCATGCCATGTTATTTCTCTTCCTAGAGGAAAACCTGCACTTACATGAGGAAGGAAAATGAATGTCTAACTGCATGTTTTTTTTGTATAATAACAATCTTACCTCTTTCCTTGCGTTTTCTAACATTAGGAAGTTTAAATTCAATTTGTTCACCCACGATAGCATACATGGCCACAGGGAACCCCAGCATATCATGATTACATTTTATAACTTTTCACACTCAATTTGATCATACTAACTTTTCCTCAAAGTTTCATGGTAATCTGTATTTCTTTATCACAGAATTCATAACCCCAGCCCACATGCTATAGCCATGGGGGCATAAATGAACTGTTTAACAGTAGAAGGAGATGCTTCAGTCATTGTAACTTCATTATTCACTAGGTTTTGCTGCAGATTCCTTTACTTCATCAGATGTGTTGATAAATGCATGTTTTGATAGTCTTAAATGGATGTTTGTGAATTATTTTTTAATAAAAATAAGTGAGTGAGGCTTATTTTTATCCTGTAATGTAATGTAGACTGTTAGAAAATATTTTGGAATATCAGTTCAAGCAATTGCATGAATGGTATTCTGGTTAACATAGAATATTTAGATATTATAGAAGGACCTGCTGCTTTCTGAAATGTAGATAACAAAGGCAAGAAACTGCACAATGGGGCAATTCTCCTAGTGTAAAATGAAAGATGCCCTTCTAAAATGATATAGAGTGAAATGGCACTTCAAATGTTTATCTTTATGGTAATCATGTGTAAATGTTTGACAGAAAATATTGGTAATATTAATAATAACAGCAGTTACTCAAGAAAAGAGCAATCTTCATGTAAATTTGTGACAAATTGTGTACCATATGATCTTTGAGACTTCTGCAGAATATCAGAAATAGTTGACTAATAGTGTTGAAGTATCTTTGAAGGTACATCTTAACATCTGCATCTTGAGTCAAAGTGGTGATAGATTGTGATACTTTGTCTAATTTGCACTTTTAGGTTCAATTTATCAGTGGTTACATGGTTGGTAGGTAAAGTAGGACCCAGTACAAATTATAAACAATCAATTACAAAGGTTTCAAAAAGAATATGCGAAGGAATGAGTAGGAATAACCAGTCAAAGGATGACTCATGAAATCAATGCTGGAAGGCATGCGTTCGTGGAAAGACATCAAGTTTCTGTGGAAATGTACTGGCTCTTTTTATTTAGTACCATATTTTCTGGTAAATAACACGCACCTACTAGATAACACGCATTTCAAAAATCTCTTCACCGTGATAATGTAATATATGATAACATGCATTTCAAAAATTTCTTCTGTGATAAATGCATTGATAACGCGCATTTCAAAAATTGTTATTGAGTTGACAAGAATGTTTTTTCACTACTGTAATATTTATGATAATTACTCTTGTATTTTGAATGGAATTATTTGATTATGTTAATATTTACAATATGTTGGCTAAAATAAAATTGCCCTAGTACATATATACTCTGTGACTTCCGCGATATATGACGTGTGTTGTTTAGTTATTTGTTTCCGAGTTCAATATTCAAGATATACAATGAAACGAGATTTTCCATTGTATATCACTATTATTTTTATCATTTTTGTATAGATAACACCTGGGTTATCTACCAGAAACTATGGTACAAGGGAAGCACGATTTTTGTCGAGTTAGATCTGACACTTGTTAAGTCACCTTTTGAGAAAATCATCTTTCATTGACTTCTGGTAGATGGGCTAGATGGATTCTAAGACATCTCAAGGGAACTAATTATGGTGAATATATACCTCTGGTTAATTTTTGGAGTGAGATTTCTGCCATGAACACCACGAATCCTCCCCAAGAGGGTAGAAGTGCTGCTGATAGTTTTTGTCTGTAGAACTCTTATGATAAAATGTTCCCCATATGGCATATTTTATTTCCTCTAACATATGGGGGTTACCACGAAGTGCAAAACTGTTTTCACAGCTGTGACACAAGTCATCAATAAGTTCACCAGAAATTTTCCCTTGCTGGCGATTTGTTTACCTCATTCAGTAGCAGAGATGTGAGACCATTTTTTTCTGGACATATTTGATGCAATCCTTCCTTTTCATTA
Source organism: Ladona fulva (assembly GCA_000376725.2). Lineage (NCBI taxonomy): Eukaryota > Metazoa > Arthropoda > Insecta > Odonata > Libellulidae > Ladona > Ladona fulva. The sequence goes on along the minus strand of KZ308844.1, from coordinate 156,752 downwards.
AAATGGAAGTCCACAGTGTACAATAATAACAAAATTGGAATCAGGAGTATGACGGACAACAACCGACTCCAACCAACCTCCAAGTGAGGGATAGAATTTCTAGAACAGCCTTGAGGACTGAACCTCAGTTACTAACTCCGCCTCATAATCCACTCTCACCTACAACCCCTCCACCCAGACTCCCAGAAATTTCCAGATCCATAATCCATTCCCACGATTTGGAACCATATCTATAGCGCTTCACATTTCTATATCTACATAAATATTCTGCAAGCCTGCCGCAGCCGGGAATTGAACCCTGGTCCCCCACTTTCCGGGCGGGTGCTCTGTCCTCTAAGCTACCACAACAGAACAATTGTTCTGTTGTGGTATTTGCTATTGCTATTTCCTATGTAAGTTCCTTAAAGATCTTTCAACCTCTAAAACATTTCTACAATGGCTTCAACTTTCATTTTTCTAGTTTGTAGTTGGCTGAACATTCTTTTGTGTACTTTTTAGACCAATTTTCATGTTCAATTGTATTTTCTTTTTCTTCCATGACTCAAAGGTCTTTCAATATGTGTATTTGACAACAATATCAATGAATCATTTTTATAAAAGTCTATGACGATCACAATACCTCACCACCAATTAAAACTTGTCTTTCTCCATGAACCATAGCAAGAAACTGTTAGTGATGCTTCACCTTCACGTTACACCTCTTCAGTCAATTTCTACTTACTGAAAAGACTTCTTCACCACAATAGTTAGTACGAAAACATATATATATATATATATTTTTTTTTTTTTGCAACTATGCTTCATGAGGTAGCAGACTGACATCTTTGGTTATCAATCAGTCTCTAAGAATACGTTCAATGAAGAATAAAGGAATGCACTGCCAGTTTATCAGATGATAATAAAAACTATGAGCACAAATTTTTACTAAATGGTTCAACAAATGCTTTTTTCTCAAAGTTAAAAGATATCCAGAGTAAAGGAGACTTGAATTCGAAGTTCTTTGAACCTGAGCAACTGATGGTGTACATCAAAGAGACCCAATCCTTATAGAGAATAAAGGAGCATTCAGCATCACAAACATCAGAAGTTTCAGGGGAGCCACTGTGAGTCAGATCATTACTTAGTATGTATGTATTATGTATGCCAGATAACAAGACACAGATCCCCAGAAACATACCTCCCCAAAATTAGATGTTGACTGATACAGTCAAAAAGGTGCTTTCAACAAGCAATGAGTAAAAAATCTAAACCAAATAGAACACATTAATAACATGGAAAATATGGTAGAGGATGATTGGCTACAAAGAATGATGGCTGCAGAAGCAACTCTGAAGCATAAACCACAAAAAAAGAATAATGAATGGATCAACCACAAACACATAGAGGTTATTGAAGATAGAAATATGAGGAAAAGACCGACTAGAGCCAAAAGGTTGCAATACAAAGAATCTAGAAGAAAAGCCAAGAGAACGAAAAGTGCATTCCACAACTCTATTATGCTGAAAGCTGAAGAAGAGGAGATAAAAGAGGCATGTAAGAACTTCTTCAAGAACGGATTCCAAGTTAGAACCACGATATGTAAATCTCACCATGGAGAGCTACTGACTTATAGAGAAAGGGTGATGAATAGATGGAGGCGGCACTTTGAGGAACTCATTAACTCTTATGCAAACTCACAAAGTACCATATCAGACCCCTGATTGGACGTAATGAGAGATGGACCACCAACCATGGGAGATCAGTTACTGTCAGCAACTTTCTAGTCAGTCTCTGTCTAGCAATCCTGCAGACCAAGCCTGCAGAGTTACTAGAAATATTTGAGATGAACAAGAGACTTGGGGATGGAACGAGGCTAAAAAAGGGAGCGCCTGGTTTACTCTCACTGAAACAGAATGATAGCAGTGAAAAAAATACATTGAAGTGTAGTACAATGACTTTATGAAGAAAGCTCAACATACCATTCACTAAGGAGTCATACCTACATGAATGCAATTTTCCTGCATCACTGATAAACCATTAAGTCTCAGCTGACATTCCTATGAAAAAGGCTAAGACAAAAATGAAACATGGAAAAATATTTCTCTCCATTCCGTACAAACAGATTTAAGAAGAATATTGCATTCACTACAGTGTTGGAGCAGAAGGTTCAACTTCCACGGAAAAGCCAAATATATCCAAATTTGATGAGTTGGTGACTCAGACGTTTTTTAAGGAAACGAATGAATAAATTTCTACGAAAATATAAAATATACAAGAATAATTTGATAATTCTAGTTATGACGATATAGTTGATCAAACGGATCAGGTTGTTAAAGCCATTTTTGCATCAGGGAAAGAAATCAAATGAGATACATTAGATTATCAGTATTTTTGGTGTCTATTAGAAAGCGCAAAATGCGATGGAAATGGTAATAATAAATAGATATTCACTGGAATAAGACAAAATCTGCGAAGTGAGTTATTAAATTACCTTTTGTATGTGGGTCACATTCCTTATGCCAAAAGCAATAGTATACGCAGAATATGAGTTGTCCTCGAATGGTAAATTTTCTGCATTCCCAAGAACCCAGTGTATTTTATTTTCATAACCCAGTTTACTTGCTCTTTGTCTTCCAACTTTAAGCATGGCCTCGTTTATGTCACATATAGTTACTTTCTTTTCTAGTTCCTCTGAATTACTAAAAACGCCCAAGTTCGAAGGCTTCCATCCCTCCACCATCTCTAAGTATTTCAAAAATCTGAATGAAATATCACCTGCGAATATTGTAATTAGTATCTTGATTAGACTGCAGAAGCAAGTTATTGGTAACATATTTATCCGAGTTTCAGTAACTTAATAGCCTTGTTAAAATCACCTGTTCCCCCAGCAACATCAAGTAGTTTAGTATTGGGTGTCGGAGATAATCTTTCTATAAATTCATCCTTCCAAATTCGGTGAATTCCAAAGCTCATAGCATCATTCATCTTGTCATAATTTTCCGCTACTGTTTCGAAGACTTCATGAACTAGAGAGATGGTAAACAACATAGCTTAACACGTTTCTTACCAGTAGTAAAACGAACAAGGAACCGAATAGAACCTTTCCGTTCCTTCTCTTCCTCCTTTACTGTTTGAAATCCGAAATGAGTTGCATTTTCACTATGTATTACGTTCTTCTGAGAACAATTCCGAGATAAATAAACAAGAAAATTGTAAAAAGCATTCTTATTATTACTACATTGCCTGTAAAAGGAATGAGCCTGAGCATTTATCTGTGCTGCAATCATTTCTAGGCACGTAATTTTTTCAAGATTTATAATTTGCAGTTTTTAATCTGTCAGAGAGTCTTCCTGCTCATGTACCGTAATTATGTCACGTCTAGCGTTATTCAATCCATGCCGACTGCTGGCGACGCTGGCGACTTCCTACTCCCGCCATTTTAAAACGTTCTATTTGTATTTTTTTTCGTAATTATCCATAATCTCCACATTTGTCTTTCATTGGAGTTTTCTTGAAACGGTAATTTCAATTTTGTCTATGTAAACGTGTTAGTACTTCTTATAAATGCTTAATTTAGCCCTGAAGTCACTCGAAGTGTCATTTCTGGAGAGTCTCTCCCTAGATACACCGAAAAAACTCATTATGAAGGCTTAATTAAACCGGGCAAGTTTGCTAGTCACTCGCTTGGTAGTAAAGTAGCCCAGTTCTCAACTTTACTCGTACTAGCAAAGCGAGCAGCAAGTTTACTAGCAAACCTTATTACACAGAGCGAATTTACTATATAGCAGCAAGTGAATCTCCCAGGTAGCTAGTAAACCTGCCCAGAGTAATTGAGCCTTTTACGAAGAATTATGCGTTTGAATAAAATATGTTTAAGACTGGAATTTTAAATTTTAGTCGAATTAAAAGTATGTCATTAATTTCCATTAAAAAGGTTTAGTACAGGCTTTTCCTGTGATTAANAGGAAGCTACAAACGCAAATGCGGAGTAAAATTAAATCGTCACTCCTAGGACTGCGTACTTCATTTCGTTCATTGCCCTTATTCGGCAAATACGTGTGAAATATATATGCTCTTCAATTATATATTATAAGGAAACTTGCAATAAGTCATCCGATATGCTCAATCTTTCGTTGGCAACCTGAATGCTTACTTACAGCCCATGTGGATTTGACAGCTTCTTAGATATTAAATATGTTTAAGGGCCCCGAGGATATTAAAATTCCACTTTAGGTAAAACTATTTCGTTGGCAACCTGAATGCTTACTTACAGCCCATGTGGATTTGACAGCTTCTTAGATATTAAATATGTTTTAGGGCCCCGAGGATATTAAAATTCCACTTTAGCTAAAACTATCAGGTTAAATTGCCCAGGTTTGAAAGATAAGCTTTTAAAACGACATGGATGCTTACTTAGGTTTCCTAATGGCCCTCTCTCGATTTTATAGAGGTTTTATTCCGAAAGGGCAGAAGTTGGGGCCCCGATGTATCACCGCGTATCTAAGGCGTAAGGTTTTAAGCTTTCTTATAAATTTATTGCTCACAGTATAGAGCTTTGTAAGTACTAATTGGGAAACAAGGATTTTATAAAATGTATTACATTTTAACTCTTTAAGAACATTGTTCCTCCTTAAGAACTTTGTTCTTCCAATCAATTTTTAACGTCGAAGATCTCTGCGGATTTATTCGGCCATACATGTAGAATAAGTAATTTTAGAACAGTAATTTTAGTAATTGATTATCACTTTATATAAGAACTTAAATATAATTAATAAAAATTTTAACTGCTCTTCCTTTGTGGAGACCCCTGAGGATAGAGGCTTTGTCTCCGAAATGATCATTGGGCCTTCCCAGAATCGGAATCCGGAGCTTCCCATTTGTATCTGAGCGCTAGTTCCGCTTGCCGCAAGACGGCTTACGGAGTGTTTTTAAACCTCTAATTCACAAGTAGTGACTGTGTAGAGTTTGTTAACCAATATGTAGTCTAATTCGTTTTTTTACTCCATTGGGACTTCTCAACGTCCACTTCCTTGTAGGATCCCACTTCCTCCTTATCATGTTAAGTGCCGAGTGTCTGGTAAAAATTTTCAACTTCCTCTTCGATTCTTACCATTATTGGTGCATAAACTTGGTTGATCTGAACAGAACAACGCTTATTTATCCTGAGAATAAGCTTACATATTCTGTCCGATACACTTTCTATTTTCTCCACATTATTTTTCAATTTCTTGTCAATTAAAAAGCCGACTCCTCCAAGTCTTCCATCCTTTTTTCCCCTATAATAGAACATACGCTCTTCCTTGCGCGTAACCAGTTCTTTTGATTTTCTTCTTACTTCACTGAGTCCGATGACATCCCATTTTATCTTCTCTGCTTCATTGAGTAGTTCCAGGAGTCGATTTCTCTCTTCAAGCTGCGGCAGTTGTAGGTTACAAAGTGTAAGATGTCAGTTCTTTTCTTCACTATGGACCTCTGTAATGCCACTACCTCCCGGACATCCGAATGGGTAGTGCTTTTACGTCCGGATACATTTCTATTACAGAAGTTCATCATGATAAACTGTATTTGCTCCTGGAGGGTAATAGACAGCGATTCACCAGGCTGTCCCACTGCCGGTTGGTGAATGAATGCTACTCTCACTATTTGGCCGGAGATATTGTTGAAGCCTTCTTAGCATGGTTGAACCTGAGCTATACATCGCCTCCAACCTCCGTTTACACCCCTCCGAACCGATGAGGCAATGAAATGTGGCACCCACTGCCGTAAACCACCGGCGATTTGCGGCGACTTACAAATATAAATCAATCCCATCAGTTTCAAGACCTCATCATATTCGGAAATACTATAAAGAGTAGGTTAGGTAAGACATTATTACACCACCTGTCATACGCCACTGGTGCCGATTCCTTTATACGTCGTAGCATCGAACCCATGGCCAATAGGGGAATTGTCTTTACTACATGCGATAGAAAACCATATCTTGTAACGATATCGTGAATTTCAACAGTCTGTGTTAACGGAAAATGCCCTAAACCAATATTTGAAAATCCTCCCTACGTATAAAAAAGCGAAAAGTACCAGTTTTTGGGTCATCTAGATCTAGATTCGAACCAAATTACAAAGGAACATTGCCTCATTAATTCCATTGTGTGATCGCTGGTGTTTTCAAGCAGAGTATTCCTCGGGTCAGTAACGCTTTTCGTTTAGTGGAAAATGTTAAAACAAATGACTGAAAACTCACGCAATATACTATGTCGCGCAAAGTGCCTTATTTGGGACCTTCTGGAATCGAACCCATGTTACACAGGAGCGAAGTCTTATTTATTCCCTGGTGTCAAGGTCGGCGTCTTTAAGCAAAATGATCGCTGGCTCGGTGACGCTGTACTAAGTCTACCTTATTGGAAATTTCGAAAAGAATTTTTTTTAAATCCGTGCAATCTAAAACACGAAAAGTATTTAAATTGTAACCCAACGTTGGCTTCTCTATTCCTAATTCGAAAAAGAATTACACCATGTATCAGTTTGCAGGTAATACCTGCATAGCAGGGGGTTGGGGTTTTTCTCATTTGCTTCCCCTTTCAGTTATCCCTTTTGTTTCAACATGAGAATACCTAGCAAGCAAGTCCTTTATTCACGTATATTTAATTAGTTCAATTCAATTCAACATAATTCAAGTTATTTAATTAGTTCAATCAAGTCCTTTATTTAACCCTTTCGCTACTGTTGTCGTCTATAGACGACGGAGATTTCCTCTGCAAGCGAACGAATGCCGTGTGTAGACGACGCGGGTACAAGCTTATTCTTCAAAGAGAAGTGTAGCTTCCAGGTATATTTTTTGGCCCCTTTCTGGCTGTAATTGCGGGTATCCTTACCCTTGGGCCATTCCATGTCAAGTGGACCAACGGTCCCCGCTCGACCATCACCAATTCCAATGAAATTTTGTGTGAATATAACTTCATATCCTCTGTGAACATTTCCCAAGTTTTACATCCATCGATGAAATATTTGCTGAGATATAATCATTTGTTTGACCCCCTACCGCAGCCTTCTACAGTTAGACATCGATTTTTAGCAAGTTTGAGACACGTTATCTCACGCAGTAATCCGTTGAGCAAAACAAAACTTGGTAATCCTATAAAAACTATGTTGCTCTATTACACAAAATAATAAAAAATCTTTTATGAGCGAAATCTGCGAAGAAAATTTGAAGCAAAATCGGCCCAAAAAATTATGGCTCGAAAAAAATTTAAAGTTTGGCATTTTATATCTTTTGAAATAAACATACAATAAACACGAAACTTTGTGCCTTATAACTGCTGTATACAAAGTGTTGGAATAAAAAGTTTAATTTTCTTAATGTCGTCCGTTAGTTTAAAAATTGAGTGCAAATATTGTGATTTTCGTTACGACGCCGAAAATTGGGTATATTCAGCTCACATTAACAAAAAAAGACCCTCTCGAAACTTTTCCAAATTATTTTTAAAAGAAAGAGCATGCTTTTTTCTCTCTAAAAACCTAATTCTGGTTTTTCATCGCGGGCGTATAAGGCCCGAGAAATCGGAATTAAAGTGAAGTTACCTCCGCCCAAAAATTGTGGCGCGAAAAAATTAAAGTTTTACATTTTATATCTCTGCAGATAAACATAACATCAACGCAATACTTTGTGCCTTATAACTTCTTCATACGAAGTGTATGAATAAAAAGTTTCACTTTCCGAATGCTTTCCGTTGGTTTAATATTTGACTGTAAATATTACTCTCAGCAAATTATATTTCAGCAAATATTTCATCGATGGATGTAAAACTTGGGAAGTGTTTATAGAAGATATAAAGTTATGTTCACATAAAATTTCATTGAAATCGGTGATGGTCGAGCGGTCCACTTGACATGGAATGGCCCTCCCACGTAACAGTAGAGAATACAAAGAATGGCGGCGTAAATACTTAGATATCAAGACTGCAGCCAAGATTGAGGCCCGTAAGGAATTCGATGCATATACTTGTAGATCTGACACGTAACGCGAATCGCTAGAAAATAATCCTAAGGAATTTTGGTCTTACGTCCGCAAGACCAGAGGCAAGCAATCGATCGTTTTGCAGCTCGTTGCCGACAATGGAAGCCTCGTAACAGATTCACGCGAAATTCGTAATAAGCATTAAAAATATGTTTCGTATCAGATGACGGTCGCGTCAACGCATTTCCTTGTCGCGTTAGATCAAAAATGAGTAAGTTGGAACTTAATGAGACATGTATTAGAAAGCTTTTACTTCAAATAGATAGTAAATAATCTCCCGCGTTATAAGGAACCCTTGCCATCATTATATCTACGCTTGCAAATGAGGTTGCTCCCTTGCTTTCCTTGCATTATTCAATAAATCTTTAAACGAACGTACGGTTCCGGTCTCATGAAAAAAAGCACACATTACTCAAGACCGAACAAAGGGGCTCTTATGAGTGTAAGTTAGTATCACTTAATCACGATATAATGCGAGCAACCGACGAAGGCTTTAGGATAGAAGCCATATTTAGGAAAGCAATCGATACAGTGTTACAGAGATACCTCATGCGAAGTTACTACTGAAGCTCGAGTCATACACAATCGACGATCAAATTATTCAGTGAATTACCTGGTTTCTGATATGGAGAAGTCAATGCGAGATCTGAGAGGGAGTTTTTTTTCCAACGAAGTAGAAGTGTCTTCAGGAGTTCCTCAGGGCAGCGTTATCGGGCCGATCTTGTTCCTTGTTCACATCAACGATATCGTAGAAAACGTAAAGAGTAATGTGAGGCTCTTCGCAGACGACATACCTATATGTATACAAACAATTCAAGATGCGGAAGTCCATACTACAGGACTACCTGGACGTTATTTCTAAATGGTGTGAAGATTGGCAGCATAGAACATAGAAAAATATGTAGCAATGAGCATGACCCACTCCCAGAACCGTAACCTAAGGCAAATCCCCTACCAAATTAGTGGCGCAATGTTAGAATTCGTTAATCAGTAAAAATGTTTAGGAGTCCTTTTTAGTAGTACGAGTAATTTCCGTTTAAAATGCACATTCAAGAAGTGGTAGGGTCAGCTGAAAGGACTTATGTAACAGCTTCTTCAGGGGTAGGTAGTCAATCGAGTGTTAAAGAAGTGGCTTATGTCTCGCTCGTTCGTCCATTGATTGAGTACTGTTGAGCAGTATGGAATCCACACGAGAAGGGTCTGATCTTGGAACTTGAGCGCGTAAAACGCAGAGCGGCTCGTTTCGTTAAGGGAGATTATCGCAATTAGTGGCCTCTTTTTTCTGGCAGCATTAAGAATACCAATCATGTAGCTTATTAATTGGCTCGGTGATTTCAAATCCCCTGCTATAAGCCATACGGCGGCTTGGTGTGTGCTAATATAAATTTAAATGCATAACAGAAACCGAGTTTAGCAGAGAAAATAATAACGATAACGGAATGCTTTGTGGAAGTGAATAATTATTTTTACGAATTCTACTTTGATTATAAAATCGAATCCCACCAGCCCATGCTTTGTAAATATTAATTTAGCCATAGTCATTTAAATTACTTTTTGTACTTAGTCATTCAAACTTTCTTTCTAGGTAACTACAAACTTCTTGCTCGACGTTTTTTTTTCGATTCTAGATAAAAATCTCTCTATTTATAGTTTTTGCTCTTCTCTTCCTGACATATTCTTCCTTCAACCCCTCTGAGTATTTGATCTGCCCACCCACACGTTTTGTGTACAGAGGTTCAGCTAAGAGGTGTTCAAATATTGAGGAGGAGGAGAAAAGAGAGCTCGCAACAAAACTTAATCAACGGAGCTTCAGCAAAAAGAGATATCTGAAGATTTGCTTTTACTCTTAAACACCATTTTGCTTTTATGAGAGATTCCCCGTTTAAATCAGCTTTTCTCGTCGTATATAGGATTTCATCAAAAGATTTTTTTAAGAAATCCAAACAAGTGATGGAGGAGGGTCCGCAATTTTTAACGAAGGTCTTATCAGATCGTAAATTATCTTATCGAGATATCGATAAAGGAACCGCTGTTTTCTCATTCTTATCTTCATTTTTAACTGGTGACATATTCTCAGGCAATGGTCCGAAGTAGATGATGGAGAATTCTGGACCTCGACCCGCTGGCGAAAATTAGACCTTTCGTTAAACATATGAATAAAGTACATTCCAAACTGAAGTACGTTTCTCGAAAGTACTCTCTTACTGCGAAGGATAAACGACTGAGAAAAATGAGGATTTTACTTCTAATCGATGTCAGAGAAAGTTTGAGTCTCTGGATAGCGAATGACGGAAAAGAAAAGAATATGCTGTTAATTACAGGCACAGTGGAGAAAGAAAACATCGCAGAGAATCGCAAATGAAAACTGAGGAGCAGTTGTACATTAAATGATATAGAGATTATAATGACAAAACAAAGGAGTGATCATATGCGATCTTCACTTATTTCCTCGCGACCACACAACTGAAGATTAAATGGAGAGTTGATACCAGATTCGCCAATAAAATCAAGATTCACAGAATTAACTGAGAGACTGTCACATTGCGAGACAAATAAGGGATCCATTTAGCTCCTGGAAAACATAAACTGCGAGTGCCCAAAGGAGCAGATTATGGCCGATAAAGAGAAGAATTGATTGGCCTATGGAACGAGATCCGAATAACTTTGCGGCCCATTTCAGCGACCTATCTGGAAACAACTGCAATTGATCAGAAGAAGTAAAGGAAGGCCCATTTGGAGATGAAGGCAAACAATTGATTAGGTTGATTGAATCCATCAACTGATCGAAAAGAGTATCACTTGCATCTAACGATTTTTTTAAAATTTGCTGCGCCATTCTATAATTTATCACAATTAGTCCTTTTTTTCTAAATACTATACGCTCCACACAGCAGCTTGATATTGTCATATTATTTTAAATATTTTTACGTCTTTTTTTTAATCTGGAAAAATTACTTAGAGGGCCTGGAAGATACACGGGCGAAGATACATCAAGAAAAACAAACCAGAACAAACGAAAATGAGGAGGGAGAGTTTAGAATGAGGAAGCTAGTGTGCGGTGCAATGAAAGACCGTAGCATGGCTGAGTGGGAAATTAGTTAACGATTAATAGAAAGTATTTATACCTCGAATATTATCAATTTACTGTATTCTGCCCCTTTTATGCGTAAACTTAAGAATTTGAGAACGTCGAAACAAAGAAAGGTTTATTACTGTCAATCAATAAAAAACAATCAACAATAAAAGAATCATGATTACGTGAATAAACAATAAATGCCAATTCAACCAATGGGAACTGCAACCCAAACTCGCCGCATATTTTCTACGAAGAACACTTTACAGAATTCGTTTCGGCAACGAACATGACCTCGAAATGACATCTGCTCAGATATGATTGTAGAAGATTGAGCTTTCAAAGAAAGCAGGGAAAGAAAAGCATCCAGGAAATGAAAAGAAGCTTAGATTGAATAACGAATGCAAACTCGTATGAGAAATGAGATCGACATTTCCCAGTAACTAATTCTTCCGGTATGCGTCGAAAGGAAAAAACCGAATTATCCAAGTAAGAGAAGAAGAAATGCTAAGTGAGGCTTATGACAAAAGTCGGAGAATCAGAGTATCGATGGTCGTTTGTTAGATAAATAGCAAAATGGAAATCTAACTCAGTTGAGGTGAACGGCAAAGGTTCTTGGATTCAGAAAGATGCATCCGAATGCATTGAGAATGAGCCATCATTCGAAATGAGTTCCGAATGATGGCTCAATGCGATTGGAAAGTCAATCAATGGTGATGATTGTGGGGTTTCAGAAGCCAGTTTCAATTTGAAGCCAAAGAGGAAATGAAGAGAGATTGACAAACGATACGAAAGAACAAATTGAAAACTGAGGGGAACTATTAATGAAATGACTGAATGGCACATTGGAAAAATTGTTCTCTCTAATTGATTGAAGGGCAAGATGGCATTCTCATCAATCCCATGTAATGAAAGCGGACCAAGAAGCGCCTATTATTTATTTAATTAGCACCTTAGTTATCTTTTGCCATTAATTTACTTGTTGGCATTCGCAAGACGGAGCAAAAAAATCAATTTATCAACACAAATCAATATATTTGGTATCATAGAAGGTACCATTAAGAGGAGTAATTATTGATAACATTATTCCTTAGAAAAAGAAACGTGATTGTTCTTACTACCATATAAGTAATTTATGTTGGTCCCTACGTTTTAAAATCATACAGGGGTCAAAGTTCGGCAAATTTCGCGAAAAATGCCGGTCTTCAAATTTTTCGCAAAATGCTTCAACTTCAAGGCGAAACTGAAAAAAAATCGTCGAATCAAAATGCAATACTGTATCATAAAATTCAATTTTCAACAATTCAAAATAAATATTAGGGATAAAATCCCGCGATGACTGGCAACTCCGAAATTTAAACGTACTTTCCGACAGTGCTGCAAATGTGCTCTCCATGACGATCTCGATTTTGAGAGAATCTACGGACCGACAGGATTCGTAATGGAAGTTTTAGGGATTACGTGCTGAAATGAACTTCTTTACTTGCTTAAGAAGAAGAAATCACACGATAAATAAGACACATTCATGCATTTCCTTAGAAGGAAGAGTAAATTTAGTATTAATGTATTTCTTGGATCAAACCTCAGGTTACGGATGCAATATACAAAGCAATAACTGCTGTTAGCCATCTCCTTGTGCGCAAAATCTTCCGCAGTTATTTATTTCTGTCATACATTAGTAGAAGCTATCTTTCCTTTTAAATGATTTAAGTGAATATTACTGTCTAAAATGTTTACAATCAAACTGGCTTCCTCTGCAAACCAAGTTAAATAAACGATGACATACATTATGAAATTATTTGATAATGTATTGTATATATACCTATTACAAAATATTTTTCCAAAATACACGCGGATATTGAATGTAAGGAAAATGTTATGACAAAGAAATACTCCGACGTTGAGAGTGATGAAAGAAACTCTGAATTTACCAGAACGCATATGTTTCACATCGCAAAACGCGGAGGAGGCGAGGAACACAACTTATCGATATGAATCGGTTTGTTATATCGCAATTGATGTAAGTAAATGTGATTAAAACTGATTGAAGGCTGTTATTTATGAATGACGCACCCCATATCGGATTTAATTAGCCGAATTAAATTCATAAGTACCACTTTTCTAAAATTACTACTAAAGATATTGCTCCCCTAATCTGGACCAGTCATTCCAACTCGATTTGGAAGTACTGATGGAATTAATTTCCTAGTAAATGTTATTCGGACTCTCTGGAGAGGTCCGCCCCTCCCACGCGCCGCCGTCCTTTTATATAAATGGCGTCCCGACGCCCGTGCTTCACTTGGAGACCGACCACGCTCGACTCAAGGTAAGACATTTTGGCTTTTATATCCTTACCATTGTTGTGTTTCGACTTAAACGAGGTTTTGGAAAAGCAGGTGGACACCGTCTTATTTTTTAACCCTATTTTGTTTTCTCTTCTAAAATTCTTAACTTTAATAGTCGCAGTTTTAATTAATACATAATCTAATCGTAAAAGAAGTGATTTCCTGTGAACTTCTGCTTCATATTCACTTCAAACCAGTTTCAACTTGATTTTCCGGGACAACCGTTTTTAGAGATTTTCTTCGCATCAGTCCACAGTTGAAATCTTTTTAATTCTTTAAGCTATGGTGATTGTGAGACATTTTCACACTACGAAACCTGTTTCATTCATTCTGTCGATACATTTTTTCCTGATTACCTGTACGTCATAGGTATTCGCAGTATATCAAGGCAATTCAATCAATAGTCACAAGGTGATGGACCATGTTAAAAGTTGATTTCGGGGTCGCATACTATTTATTTTTGTGTTACTTGCTGAGGATTCATTAGGAGTCGTTGATAATTTATTCTTCATATGTAAATAATATTTTACGTACCGTAAACAGGGGTTACTTGGACCCAAAATTTCTAATTTTTTGGACTTTCCGAACAAAACAATATCTAAATTCCATACCTGTGCTTATAAAAATTTTTTACTGTTTTAGATATTTTTCGATGATTTAAAAGCTTTTTTGAACAAAATTTTTCGCTGATTGTCATAAAATTTTTGTTTTTTAAATTGGGTCATAGAAACCACCAGGTTGGGGCTACTTGGACCCAAGCTCCTTTTTTCGTTGACTTAACAATGTAAATATGTAGTGGGCCTAAGTAGGACATAGGGTCTAGAAATATAACTCTTTAGAGACATTCTGAAGCCATAAAATGATCATTTAATTGCAAAAACTCAATGAATAAATCGAAAACACTATATGGAATCATATGTGAAATAATGATGTCTTGGAATTCATATAATTTTTGTCAAACAAATTGTGAGAAGTATCTACAAGGCGATAAAAACGTCCCCTTTTAATAAGTTTCGGTGGAACGATTTTCCTGTCTATATGACACCACTTGTACTGCAAAATCTTTTTCTTTTGGCCATTTCCAGCCTTTTTTTGCTTTGGGTCCAAGTAACCCCCAGAGCTCAAGTAGCCCCTGGTTTACGGTAGGCAGTTTGTTCCATTTTCGTGCTTTATTTTGATCAAAATGCATTATGCTCACATTTCATCTATCTACGTGTATGTTACGTTGAGTTAGTCAGGTCTCACCTTGAAAATGCGTGAAGTGCACGGGCCAAAAAGTGTTGTATTAGAGAATTAGAAAAATTACAGCGAAAGGCAGTGCGTTTCGTGAAGGATTGCTACGATAAATCAGTGTTACTAAAATGCTTCAGGGCGCAGGATGGGAATCTCTAGAAGTTAGAAAATTTAGAAAAGACTTAATTTACTTCAAACGTTCAGAGAAAGTACATTCTTAGAAGATGTAGCTGATATTATGCGCCCTCCCTGTTACATAGGTCGTTCTGGTACCGAGAGAAAAATCAGAGAAGTAGATGCTACAACTTTTCGTTTGGAAATTTTATTTTTTCCACGAACGATACACGAAAGTAATCGATTATGGAAGTAGAATCATGGTCCACGCACCCCATGCCACACACCCAAAGGTGGCTTGCTGGGCACATATGTAGATCAGTTGGAAATTGGAAAAATGTACCTGAAAATAAGTTGGAATGATTTAACTTCTGGGAGATAGATTTTCTTCCGAAAAAGGTAACTATTGAACATTTGTCTACATTTAGCTCTAGTTGCCAATCAACGCACCATTTCATAATTTTATCTAAGTCATTCGACAGCGTTAATCTATCCTCTCTTTACTCTCTATTTCCCTGTAAATTACCATGTCGTCCGCAAATATCCTAACTTTACTATCAATGAGATTGCTTAGGTCGTTGATGTATACTAAAAATAGTAACGGTCCGATCATGCTACCCTGTGGGACGTCCGAGGTCACTTTAACCACGTTAGAACTAATACCGTCCAGCACTACGCGATGCATTCTATTGGAGAGAAATTCCTTTGTCCAGTTCTCCATTGTCCACTTTGTCATTGTCATCTTTGTCCACTTCTGCATTGATACCCGCAAATTTTTATTTGTGCAATAAATTATGATTGATTTATCGAATGTTTTCCGAAAATCTAAAAATACCGCGTCGACTAGCCTTTTATTTTCGGCAGATTTTAGGATATCGTGGACTAATAATGTCAGCTGAGACTCACAAGATTTTACGAAAACCGTGTCGATTCCTAACTATGAAATTGAACGCTTCCAGAAAGAAAGAATTGGCAATTATGTATTTCATTATTTTACCGCTCAATGATGTGAAAGAGATAAGCCTGTAGTGAGCTAGATTATAATACAGTTCAGCAGCTCCTTATAACACTTTAAAACCATTAATTTTATAGCCTTTTCTCTTTTCCATCGACAGCTCAATGGTTTGCCTTTCCAACTCGTATTCGTTTGCCCCACTAAGACTGAGTATTATTGATGTTGTCATTAATATTGTAGTTTACGTTTCGCTATTTAGTTTAATATAGTATTTGTTTCACTAACACGTTATCAGTACTTGGCTAAGTGCTCCATTTGGATTACAACTAAGCCAACACCTGGTTATTTTTACAAGATTTAAAATAAGAGTTTTGAATATACATTTGGGTTTCGTAACTTACTTATTTGACCTCAATTCCATTGTTTTTGCAGATGAACCGTGTAGTTGTTGCCCTCATGCTTGTATTCCTAGCCGCCATGGCCTCGGCTCAGGTGAATTTCACGCCCAGTTGGGGAAAAAGGGGTGGACAAGAAGGTTGTAAGGCCTCAATGGACTCCATTCTCTACCTTTACAAACTCATACAGGTTAGTAATGTCTTCCAATTGACGCCAATACAAACGTTATTTGGATAAAGAGATGTGAATGGCTTAAGGAGATATACGTGCTACCGATGAAAAGGTGTTTTACGGTGTTTTAAAATGAATAAGCATCTTTTACTCCGATTGAGTAAATCAAAAATCTTCATGTTCCAATAAGATCTATCTCCAGAAGCTTATAACCTTCCCACAGATACACGGTGATACTTCGGGGCCCCAACTTCTGGTCTTTTGTGATCTAACCTCAATAAAATCGAGAGATTTGACTTGGTGTTTATTTATGCTGGGCCAGGGACCATTAGCAGACCTTTGTAAGCATCCATGTTGTGTCAAAAGCCTATCTTTCAAACATGTGCTATTTTATATGATAAATTTACCTTAAATGGAATTTCAATATTCCGGCAGCCCTAAAACATACGTAAATAGCTAAGAAGCTGTCAAAATCCACATGGGTTGCAAGTAAACATTCAAGTTGTCAACGAAGGATTGAGCATCTCGGTTCACTTATTCCAAGTTTCCCTATGATTTATACTTGAAGAGCATATCGAACGACCGAGAGTTGAAAGCAAGGTCACTTTTAATATTATGCAATGCCTATACATACATTAAATATATACAATGGCTGCACATTCACAAAAACTCTCTTTTCTCCTAATACCGTGTTGCAGACACTTACGTCTGAGTGGACTGTTTAAATAAGTCCAGTGGTTCACCACAAAGTAGTTCTCACGGAGAATAGGAAGCCAGATTACATGATATCGCTGTCCATTGCGTTTTGTTATATCCACTTTCAACTATTTCTATTGTTTCCAGTAGAATTCATTTCAGGAATTGCATCAAATTAAAAATTCTTAATGGTGACGTGTCGTTGGCCGTTAACGAAGAATAAATGAAAATCTGTGTTGTCAATAATAATTGCACTTCATGTGTTGAGCCGGAATCTAATCGGGAAACACAATACGAAGACAATAAGACTCCGATATTCGATGAAAATTCACCGTTATCTACGGAAAGAAAACATCTGATTTCAAGAAAGCACTTTAAATTCTTTTCACCGACCTAGTGTCGAACCTAGGATCACTGGAAGATTTCTCTTCAGTACACGGTAGAGAACTGCCTCCTTTAACTATAGGTTGAATTTCAATTCCCTATCCTAACGGGAACTGCCTCAAAAAATTTCCGAAAAACCGTGAAAAGCATCCTTACGGGAAAACTACTGTTTTTTGGAGCCCTCTAGGATCGAACCCATGACACCTAGGATCGATATCTCACCCTTTCTTTAGTGAGATGGCTGGGGTCTTTACGCAGAAAAATCGTTACGTTAGCGAGGCTTTCCGTTTTAGCCTTAGAATTTGAAATATACATATATATATAATTAAATATATAC
>KZ308844.1:121128-132161 GCA_000376725.2 Ladona fulva | reverse complement strand
AATTACTTCCTATTACGTGACAGAACTTAGATATAAGTGTTTCCTCTCCTTATCTACTTCAAGAATACAGTAATTTGTAACTCTCGATTTAATATTCAACATTCCGAGGTATTCCATATGATGTAATAAAAATGGTCGTCGAAAGAGAAATTACTATAGTGACGTTTATTAAGTTATTGCCTATTTGTGGAATCTCCTAATATACATGATACAAGCTTCTCACTCCGACCCGAATTTAAGGTGAAAGCAGCGGTTAATTTCTGCTTGTTACATTTCTGGAAGAGCCAATACCAACCGTACGGGTGTTGCAGTAATTGAAGTTAAAAGTCCCAAGATTTGAAACAACTAAAGTTGCCTTTTCTTGAATTTTGTGCCCGCTTACGTATGCTTACGGTCCCACAATGCTCCTACCATTTCTTTAAACCGAACCCTTGCAGCGAATATAAGCAACGTTATGTTGGACATGGTCTCCTTACAGTGTTGCAACATGTGTTCCAGTGAAGGAATTTTAAGAGTATCCCGAATCTTATGTTACCCGCAATTTTTAAGTTTTTTTTTGCTCATGACTGTACATCATAGTAGCAAAAATGACAGTTCTCTTAAGAAAAGAGCACAGGGCTGAGATTTACGTCCAAAATGCACATTCACTGATTTTTTTATTGAATGAGCACAATTGATTGCCAAGAACTCCTCCCAGGAATGCAACTCGGGATTGTGCTGCTAAGAACTGCCTGCTAACGAGATTTTGATGTAGTTCCCTGATTATATTTGCTGTTTCAGATGGGCACATGTGAAAAATTATATATATATTTTAGGAAGGCATATATATATGTATATATATGCCTATTTCTTCAAATAGAAGATGAAACCTTTTCCTCGGGTATTTTTTTATACCTACAACTGAGTTCAACTAGTGATTTCACCATTTAACTGCATTATTTGTACTGTCTCTCTTTTGGTGGCAGTTCCATATGTTATTTGTAACCTGTGGCTTTTGCAACTGTTGTCCACAAAGTATTGGAAAAATGTAGTCAGTCAATTTTGTATTTCTTTCTGCCTTACTGAGGATGTGAACCCATCCTTCCATTGGTTTTAAGAAGGCAGTACACATCCTGATGAGGTTCCAAACTTTCAGATTAAATTTGTTCAGACATAGGCATCAAATTGTTTAATCACTGCAGGTAACATAAGAATAGGGATACATGAGATAAATGTTTTGCGAGACATTTCAGTACTGTAAGGTTGTCTTTCTCTCCCTTCCTTGACCAGCACGCTGTAAAGAACCAACTACCATTAATCCTTACCCTTCATTGCCCTGTTTCTTTCAGTCCTATGTGAAAAGAAAATGGTCCAATTGAAGGTGACAGATATATGTTGAGGTTAAGAAAATACTGCCCTAATTTTAAGAAGAACATTGATGGATATCATCATATATGCAATGAGACACTAATGTAAGATTGAAAAAGACACTAATGTAAGACCTTTTTTTAGACAATACAGATTGATTGAAGTCAGAATTTAGAATCGTGAAATAGGGATATATATATCATGGAATATGTCTGTATTCTGCAATATCAAAATTATGGACCTCCAATTTGCTAGTTCTTATCCTAAGGTGAAAAATCCAATCATACATGCCTTAATGTTTTAAACTTTGCAATATGTATGGTAATCTTTGACCTACAAACTGCTTCTCATTCCATTTAACTATCTTTATTGTGATATTTTATTTAAAATCCCTTGCCATATGCTATTCAATGGGATTCTGTGCACGCACATGCACTAATATTGTGTAGTACAGTCATGAGCAAAAAAAACTTAAAAACATTGCAGGTGACATAACATTCGGGATACTCTTAAAACTCCTTCTGCGGAACATGTTGCAACACTGTATGGAGTCTACCTCAAATATAATGGTACTTATATACGCTGCAAGGGTTCGGTTTAAAGAAATGGTAGGAACATTGCGAGCGGCTACCGTAGCGGACACCCATTTAGAAGGGCGGACCTAATTGTAAGAAAGACATTGATGGAAACGTTGCGCATACGTGGTGGTAGCTCAAAATGTATGAGTTATAGACAGTGCNATATATAGACTCAGAATTTGCATCCTATATATACTATGTATTTGGCAATTAAACTCCTTAATCTCGTTTTCACCTTATTAACGATTCTTCCTTTATTAATCTTCTTATTGATTTCTTGATCCATATTCATTTATCGTAGCTGGCTTTGTTTTTTATCATAATTAAAGATATTAATTGAGATCATCTTTCATTCAGTTCACGAAATAATCTCTTATCCTAAGCTGCATGTCAAAGATGGATCATTCAAAAAATCTGTCAGCAGAATGCATGACGAAAAGGAAAGTTAACCAAATATACAATTCACAACAATTATCAAAGTTAATTTTTATTAGCACTAACATATTTAGCCGATCGAGCGGTTATAGCTTAATAGGATGAATTCTTGAAGAACAGAGATTCGTGAAATTCGTAGAGCAAAATTTGTTCTCAATAAACTTTCAATTTCTCTTTCAGAGCGAAGCGCAGAAGATAGTGGACTGCGAGAAATATTCCAATTGATGAGTGACTGTAATCGACGCAAGGACATCATGCTTCCTGACTACCTTTGTTGTCGCCGAAACAATTTGAGCATCGGCTACCATTCAAATTGAAGAGATTTGCATTCGGATGATTAAAATTAAATGTGTGCTTACCTTGAGACAGTGGTTCAATTTTTTCGAAACCCCCTTCCATTTCATGTACTCGGTCTTTGAAGGCCCTTAATGAGGATTGTTCTGAGAAATGGCAGCGCCCGGCGCTTTCTTCCGTTCATTAGAGCAAACAGCTTAAACAACGCGTTGAACTCTTAATAAAAACATCGCACTTTCAGGAAATATTCTCCTTTTCTAATAATTAAAGGGTTTGTGAGTGAAATGTTGGTTTGTTTAGCATCTTTAACATTAACTTCGATAGCCCGTTTTGTACTCAAAATGTAACACTCAATAAAATCTCCGAGTCTCTCTCTTACATAGGATTTCTTTATCGCACAAGGAATTTCGGATGGAATATTGAAATAGTCGGAGGAAATGTGTAAATGTAAATAAGTAATGCCATTCCAATTAAATGATTCTTTGGCAGATTATTTGACTTAGTAGACCGTACGTTGCATAAAAGCTTTCTAAGCGGAAGGAAATAAATAAAAATTGTGTTTCCACACAATTTTTATTTATGACAGGTTTCGGCATACAGACATCGTCAGGTACATACACTCAGCGGAAAACAGAGAGAATTTAACTGTGAGAATATATATTCTCTGTTTTCCGCTGAGCGTGCTTGACGATGGCTGTATGACGAAACCGTCGTAAATAAAAATTGAGTGGAAATACGAAGCTCGCTGTCTCGTTCTTTGCTAGGAAATAGGTTTTTTTATTCCAGCGATTTCAGTAAATGCAGTTTTCCGGAGACGATGTAATTCTTACCGAAACAATTCTGTTTACCGGATCACTCGAATACGGACGTCGGAATGTATTTATATTAGGCTCATGCTTTCATTTACTTCCTTTTGATATTTTTCGAGTTGTTTCACGCAAAAACTACTACGCTCTCGTAGTTTCTTTTTCCAGTTATTCCTGGCGATTCTTTAGGGAACAAGATTGCGGAGGGTCGTCTGCAACAGACAATTACATTGATCTTTACAGCATAGGAGTGTGATTATTTCCAAGACCCACCAAGTAATCTATACTTATAATAAATCTAACGGAGCCGTTTCTGTACATTAACTAAAATTTCAAACAAGTGGTGGATATGGTAATTAGAAGCGATACTGAGTCCAAAAAATCTATAAAAAAATTATGTCGTCTGCCTGTCTGCTATCGTATCAGACAAAAACTATCCAGCGGACCTTGATGAAATTTGACAGGATGATAATGTATGTCCTGAATTGATACATAGGATACTTTGTATCCCGATATCTTACATCTTTCGATGGTTAAATGGACCGTTATGTTTCTAATGACGTCTTAGGCGGAGGTGATAGAGGAGCAGGGAAAGTAGGGGTGGGGGAACTTTATTTTCCCCCAAAAACCCTATAACTAAACGTTTTCCAACTTTCAAGATTGGAACATTATTATATCTCTTCCCCACACAGATTATAGAATAATATTCATGTACCTTTTAGTCCCCGGTTCGATCCTAGACGAGGAAAATGTTTTCTATAAGAAATACATGTTAAGTTCACTTTTACCGCTTGCAGGCTTCATTTCTTTTGGAAAATTAAATAAGAAAGAATAGCTGTACGAAATCGAGACAAGTACCAAAGTATAGAAATTGAATGCAAATTCTTATTTTGGCCGTGTAACATTGCTTTCGATTCGAAATTGCGAGAATTTTGATGAAATGGACGAGCATTATGTGATATTTGTGGATGTAAACAACCCTTCCCCCTGACGACTGATTCCATTGTTGAATCCGAGCTCATGCATTTTAGTTCACTTTTATCGCTTGCAGGGTTTGTTTCTTTTGCAAAATTAATTAAGATTGAATAGTTGCATGAAATCGAGATAAAAACCAAGAGAAGAGAAATTGAATGAAGATCCATATTTTGATTGCCGAATATTGTTTTCTATCTAAAATTACGAGTTTTGAACAAATAAACGACACTGTTCTAAAATGTTGAGGTTGTAGACAAATCGTCCCTCCGACGACTAATTCCATTGTTGAATCCGAACTTATGCATTTTCCTACAGGAATAGATTGGGAATTGAGGTATATACAAAATTCACGGTAAGTATTAATGATAGATTACAGGTACGTGAAGAGGAAGAAATTTTATGAGATTTTAGCATTTGCAGTGTCCAATGATTATCATTGACGAATCGCACGGTTTCGGAGAGTTTTATTATTCAGCTCATTTTTGTCAACGGCATTTCAGATGAAACATCTAAATATTATTTTCGTTGAGTAAATCTACATCTGCATATCTACCCTGCAAGCCGCCTTTCGGCTGATGGCATGGAGTGCTTGAACGTTGACTCTGCTTCGATTGTCACATTTCATAGAACAAAGCACAATAAATAATAACGAAATTTGATGTTTCATTTGCTACATTGGCTATCTATTTTATATCCTAAGAGTCGAGTGAGTCGCAAATAGTATGAAATTATCAATTTTTACCTCCCATCGTTTCTTAATTGGCAGTTGAGATATTCTGAGCGTAGGTGTGAAAGGGTGAATGTTCGCCTAAAACTAGAGAACCAGTTGTTATAAAGGATCCAAACTTGCACATTTTTAAAAAACGACGACATACAGATTCCTTTTTGTGTATTTATTGGTCTAAGGCTCGATCCCATACGAATCAATGCATTCATTACCATAAGATATTTACGGAAACTTCATATTAATTTTTCTCGGGCTTTCAAAATGATAAAGGAATCATACAAATTTAGAGAGAATTATCATAAGAAAGAAATTGTATACAATCCTATTTTTATCGTCGGTTAAGGATTTCGACTCCAGATCATGAGAACTGTGATCTGAGAATTTTCTTTTTTGATAAATAACCCATTGAGTTATGTGAAGATAAGAGATGTCACTTTCCCTTTAATACATATGCCCACTTATTAAATTATATCTCTATATTCCCCGTTGAGAATCTACGGGCACTTCGGCTAGTACCCCATAATTTTCGATGATTACTCCTAAGTCTACTTTATATTCCCCAAATCCAAGTGTTTAATCCCATCATTCCTAATTTACATTCCTATCAAAATTGAAGCGTTCGTTAAGCAAGTAGTTACAAACCAAAATATGGATTGATGATTGAAGAAGCTCTCCATTTCAATCTTCTAGACTGATGCTCTTAAAAAATGATCCACTATTAAAATGTATCGTTTATTGTGTTTTATCAAAATTCTTCTCCAGTTTTGACTGAACTCCATCGATTTTATTTTGATAAAATAAACATTACGAAATAATTCATGAAGTTGTTTGGCTGAAAGACTCATTTTTCTAAAACATGAACTTTAATACTAATTGGACGTTTCTAGTAGCATCATATTATAACATACAGCGTATTTTTAAGGGGCATTTGTGAAGTGTTGTATTTTGGTCACTGTTTAACTTAATACATATCAATATGCATTGCTGGAGAATTCATAGATACGAGAATCTGCAGCTAATAAACTATATAATGTTATAATAATAATAGTTTATTTACAGGCAGGAACTGCCCTTTCTTGAAAAATTACATATGTAGGAGATTGTACTATAACATAAAAATTGCATACCAAAGTGCAATAATTGGTTAAGTAATTAACTACATATAAACATAAGTACAGAAAACCCTACAAATATCTGGGTAAGTAGATTGATAAAATTAATCACATACTATAACTATACAAAAAACACAATATAAAAGATGCAGAAATTGTATCACTTTTATATACAGTGAGCTTATTATTCAGTTATCTTACTGCAATCACAGTATTGCTCTGACAGCTTTTTTCAAAGTATTTATGGATATGTTGAATCGATCTATATTATTGCAAGAACTGTTACAAGAGTGCATTATTGCACTCTTAAAATTGGGAGGTAATGAAGATAATTTTCCGGGAGGTAGGGGGACTTCAAATAAGTTAGAATTACGTGTGGGTACAAGGGGAATTTTGAACGTTATTAGGGATAATATATCAGAACAGGGTACCAAATTATTTAGAACTTTAAACACATAGAGTACACCTATATACTCTCTACGTGCTTGAAGGGAAGGTACTAATCGTTATTGATCTGCATATATTAATCCTTTTCCGTTAGTTTCAACTTCGGAATGATGTTCATTTCTTATAGATGTTAGCCATCATTAGCAATCTAAATCTAAGGCACCGTTCCTAAGCTGCGGTAAGATGGCTCCTAATGTTCCCAATCCTCAAATTTCCAAATTTCTGGGCTTCGTAGCAGCTCTCTCTGTGAAAGCCGACTGAACTAAGCTGAAGTCAGCCGACTGCAACCGATAACAACCGATCTTGAACGAAAGCTTTCAGTAGGATGCGCGGAGCTCCCGCGCAGCTGATCTGTAGATCTTTTGGTGTTATTCACATATGCATCGTAGGTAAACGAAGTCTTTTTTCTGATAGTGTTACCTTTGTGAACCTCATTGTGTTCATTTAAACATACCAGAGAAGGACGTCGCTATGCGGTCTTGGCGATAAACCTCAGTCTTAGGCTGCTTTCATGCCTGCAGCCGGATCTTCGTTCACCTGTCGTCTGTGCTGTGTTCGAAGGTTTCTTGTGCCATTTCTAAGTTTTCGACGGTGGATTTAACTTCAAGGGAAAATATGAACCCAGTAAGTAATTTTCAAGGATTTTTTCCCCTCTCGTTTATCTTCGCATTTGCTGGGGTGTCCTAGTCAAGGCGCCAAAAGGCCTTGACAATGAACGATTGAGTACACGAACGCTTGTCAGAGCGTGATTTCGACATTCCATTGTATGATTTTCTACTTTTTGGTTGTCGCCAATGAAACAGAATTGTGTGAAGTGTTACTATCGTTTGAACAAGTGTAGCTTGTGTTACTGCCTCTGTGTCGTTTTGCTGTATTTTATCGATGTTAATTTAGAAATTAAAGGGAAGGTGAACAACCAACCAGGTAAGGTGCCAGCCAACAGATGAGTTCAGGAAAAACGAATAGATCTCGATATGAAAGTAGAAAAAGGGAACAATGGAGAACTGCGACTTGTTCAAGCGTATTTGTCGCGGGTGACCAGTGTTGAACATGCTAAGGCATCATGGCTATGTACGTACATACAGGTTAACCATTGACAGTGTGAATATAGCCTCTACACCTGAGGATCGGTATGTTTGCGTAGATTCTGAATTTGAATAAAAAAATTGAAAGAGTGAGGCCATTTTGCGACTTTTTAATTTGTCACCGAAGTAATTACTCTGAAAAGTTGATTAAAACTATTATTACAAGGAGACTTAAGTCGTGAATAACAAATTATTAATTTGCCTTTTTCTATGAATTCCAGTCATTTACTTGAATACAAGATGCGGATTTAAGTATGTGTGGGATGTGTTCCCTCTCATCAATCTTCTAAATTTGAAAGGTAATCGTGTATTTTTACAATAATATTCGTTAAGTCTCTATCAGGTGAGGTGTGTCTCAGTATTGATAAGGGGAAGATATGATTTTAATGTGAAAGGAGGCATACTTCGCTAGATTTTCTCGCTTTGATTTCTTCTCGGGACGTGTCTCGAATTCTCTTTTTGCTAAGGAATGCGCTCATCACTCGAGTGAAAGTTCTTTTGCTTCAGATCTGATTCCAACGTATGACAGGAGAATTTGTATAATGGATTTTGCTCTCAGGTCGCGATTGTTCATGTATTCTGCCATTAATTGACTGTAACCATTTCTCCGGCAAATCAAAAACTCGAGAGTAGCCATATGAGGTTTTTCTGGAATTGAGGTCGACTCAATCTATCGATATTTAAGTACCGTGTTCAAATATTAGGATTTTGTTTCTGCTAGGGAGTCCTAACCCCGTGTTTATATGTTTCCGTGTATGCTTGAGAGAGTAATAGACGGTTCATATTCAATGAGAAGCGATAGGAAATTTTCAGATGGGCGACGTCATGCATTTGTGGCTATGAATAATAGTGCAGGTCACATACCTCTATGTGCAAAGTCAATACCTCTACCCTAATCTTTGTGAATATTGTGTGAAATAAGGAATTCATTTTGAACCATGTTACATGGTTGTTTTGGCCGCGTATTCTGTTTGGCTTAGTTTAGCTATAACTTCGTAACACTATGCGATCAAAAATGTAAAATATTTAACTATGTTACTGGGTTTGTTTTTAAGTCTCTTCGAGATAAAGCGCAGCTTCTCGAATTCCTACTCTGAAATTAATAGGCTCTGAACTAGACACGCACTGAAGAAACGAATTAACCACGGTAAGAGTGAATGAGTTAACGGAGGTTGTTATTTAACTCTAATTACAGACCCATCCACAGTATTAGTGCACCTATGATATTTTAAGCCCTAGTTTTCCGGCGTTGTATAATCTCATCTCCCGGCGTCCTTCAAACTCCCGGGTACTTAGAAGCTTCCTAAATTATTTCCAATATCGATCAAGCTATTATTGATTTCCGGTAATCGATTCTGGGTATAGACCAGCAGTCGCCAACTTTTAGGACGGCTGAACCCACAAATTTTTATCCACTATTTGAATTTGTTTAAAAGTACTAACACATAATAATAAAATAATTATCGTGTAAGTCCTATTTTCTTCACGTTTTGTCGCACGTCTGCCTTTTGCCAGTGTCAGGTAGATAATTCAGAGTGTAATGAAGGGGTATAATAATGATGAAAATTTCAAATAATGCCAGCATTTCTTCACGGTCCGCCAAGAGTTCCTCGTGAACTGTCAGCGGTCCACCGGTTGGCGGCCGTTGGTATAGACCAGGGGTGGCAAACCTAAGGCACTTGTGGTTAAGGGATTTTATTGGCACGCGGAACTCAGACGGCGCTGTATCTGTTATGACATAAATGTGGATTTTGTTCTTGACGAATGAAAACGGTCATTAACGTCAAAACAACATGTTAATTCCGTTGTTGACAATAAACAAATGATATGAATATCTCGACCCATGGTTTGGCATCATATTGGGGCACAAATCTTTTATCTTGATCAAATTGTCACTGTAGCCATGGAATGTTTGCCATTCATAGTTACGTAATATGTGCTTTTTCTCCTTGGTGATAAACCCTTTGGTTGACACCTATTCGCTTGAAATTTTTCGCATATGTTCCTTTCTCTAAGAAAATAGATCTATGTCCAACCGTTGAGACCACCAGGCCTTCGTTTCTGCAAAATTTGCATGTTAAAACAAGAGTTTGGCGACCACGAGCATTTGGTACCAATTACATTGAGAAATTTTACACGAAGGAAAATTTTTTTTCCCATTTTTTTACTAAGTAAATTTTTCACTATTAGTTTCCATCTTCTTACTTTCAAGACATGCATTACCTTTCTTGTGAACATTCATTGAAATTTATGTTAGTTAGGTGCTTAAGTATTTATTTTATTGATACGTGTTCTCAGCCTAAACCACAACCTTCTTCGTCCTTTTATTTTGTATGATCTCCAAAGAAAGTGAGATATTGATCTAGCTATCATTGGTTCTATCCCATTGAAGGCTCCAAGTTGCCAATTATTTCCATTGAATGTATTGTACAGATTTTTGGGAAGTTATTTCGAGTTCTTCCCCAGGGTTGCAGAGAATTGACATTGCATTTGTAACATAAATAGCAGAGATTTTTTTCGAAGTTGATCTTAGCTTTTATGCCAGGCCAATACAAAATTCTCAAAGACAGATATGTGCTGGTTTCATATTGTGATACAAATTTCGTACTAGTAGTGTTGTTGCTTAGGCAACTAAGTTCCTTTTGTATGCGAGCCCTAACTGGGAATCGAACAAGGAACCACTTTCACTGAAGTGAAACGCCTTAAGCAAAATTTGAAGAATTTAATTATATTTACAAAGGTGATCTGCTCCATTACCTGGTCTAGGATATAGTTTGCTCTGATGAAACTTTAGCACCAATGTTGGAAGGGTGCATGGTTATAATACATGTGTTTTGCTTGATTTACCCCTTATACCTCAATTAAGATAATTTCAATATTGTTAATTTTGGAAAGTGCTTTCTAATCTATTCCAAAAAATAATCGTGTTAATTTTCTCCTCCTAGTGGTAGTGTCATCTTGTGTCAGGGATGCACAGCCACAAAGAGCTAATGGAAAGCTCAAAAACCAGGCACGATCAAGCTCTCGCTTTATCTTTTATATTACATACTCAAATATACTTAATGCATTACTCAAAAAATATATTTAGATAATAACTTAATATTAACCTATGGTCGAGGTCTGGTTGTAAAATAAAATTGTAGTTTGCACTTTGTTTTGCACAATAAGTCTCTGAAAAAGTACATCCATTTTAATCCATATGCGCAAAGAAATATTATATATATGTA
>KZ308844.1:83354-118528 GCA_000376725.2 Ladona fulva | reverse complement strand
AATTACTTCCTATTACGTGACAGAACTTAGATATAAGTGTTTCCTCTCCTTATCTACTTCAAGAATACAGTAATTTGTAACTCTCGATTTAATATTCAACATTCCGAGGTATTCCATATGATGTAATAAAAATGGTCGTCGAAAGAGAAATTACTATAGTGACGTTTATTAAGTTATTGCCTATTTGTGGAATCTCCTAATATACATGATACAAGCTTCTCACTCCGACCCGAATTTAAGGTGAAAGCAGCGGTTAATTTCTGCTTGTTACATTTCTGGAAGAGCCAATACCAACCGTACGGGTGTTGCAGTAATTGAAGTTAAAAGTCCCAAGATTTGAAACAACTAAAGTTGCCTTTTCTTGAATTTTGTGCCCGCTTACGTATGCTTACGGTCCCACAATGCTCCTACCATTTCTTTAAACCGAACCCTTGCAGCGAATATAAGCAACGTTATGTTGGACATGGTCTCCTTACAGTGTTGCAACATGTGTTCCAGTGAAGGAATTTTAAGAGTATCCCGAATCTTATGTTACCCGCAATTTTTAAGTTTTTTTTTGCTCATGACTGTACATCATAGTAGCAAAAATGACAGTTCTCTTAAGAAAAGAGCACAGGGCTGAGATTTACGTCCAAAATGCACATTCACTGATTTTTTTATTGAATGAGCACAATTGATTGCCAAGAACTCCTCCCAGGAATGCAACTCGGGATTGTGCTGCTAAGAACTGCCTGCTAACGAGATTTTGATGTAGTTCCCTGATTATATTTGCTGTTTCAGATGGGCACATGTGAAAAATTTTTGCAGGAATATAAAAAGATATTAAGCTTCATTAATGAACTTAAGTTAGTTAATTATTTGAGGAACTATTTGCTTTGTTTACTATGTTCATACTATTTGGATCGTTTCCAGTATCAGCTATTTTGCACAAGGTTCTTATAACAGGCTAATTGACTTCAGAAATTTTTGTTTGAAGAACAACTAAAATAATGACAAAAAGTATATTATGTATAAAAATCATAACATGTGTTATAATAATTCACATTAATAATAAACCAAAGAAAAAGATTTGATATGTAGGGAAAAATCTTCCCAGCTGATGGCTGCCGGAAAAAAAACCTTGTTGCAGGGAAACACCTACACAAGAAGAGGGGTGAACAAAACTTGCAAATACACAGAAAATACGCCTTTGACACCTGAGAATTTTAGGAAAGAAATGGGGATATATGTCATCAAATACGTTTTTTACTGCAACATCAAAATTAAGAATCTATGATTCGCTAATTCTCATCCTAAGGTGATTTGGGTCCTTAACCATTTCATGATTTAGGAAAGCCGGTTTTATTTGGTGGGATAGAGAAAGAAATTCGTCATGCCTTATTAATTAACTTTAAAGAATAACAGGTTTGAAAAATAGAGACATGACTGGGACCCAGGTCTCCCACTTCCCTACAGAAAAAAGGGGGAATTTTGGTAAGACAAATGGTGGGATGAACTTCAGCTCTGCCTGTTTATTCAACTTTTTCTTTAGAATATTTTGTACTGAATTTGCATTGTAACCATTTTCTAAAGCAATCTATTGGATTAAATTAAGTCTTTTTTTGATAATTTGCCTGAGAAAGTGGGACCTCAAGGAGTCTATGGACCATCGAATGAAAGACAGCATGCTTGTAGAATGGTGGTAGGGTGAGTTATTAGGAATGACTTGACTGGTATAAGTGGATTTACGTAAAATATTAAATATGGGTTTTCCACATTTCCCCAAGGGAAATGGTAAGGTCCAAGAAGTTAGGGGTACCATCTTTTTCTTTTTTTATACCAAATGCAGTGCTCCGATTTAACGAATTTAAGAAACGAATATAGATATCTGTGTTAGGTTACCTCCCTGATACATAAAACTGAATTTTAATGGTGCCAAAATTATATGCAATTAATTAAATCATTTCCATTATTAAACAATTTATTTTCTAGATTATCCATGAATAATTATGCTTATATGGGAGATAGGGGTGATCCTATTCCTAACTCATCATTTTGGTCATAGAAGTTATTGTTAGACAAAATAATTTTGCCCCAAATAAATGTTAATAATAAAGTTAAATTTATAATCTCTTTTCTGATGTGAGGTTCAACATTAGATTTCTCTAAAATTTTAGTAAGGGCATTCAAGGCTTCATTGGTCAGGATGGAAGTGAAAAGACTTCTCACATCAAAGTGAAATGGTAGGAAACTGTTTGTCAGCTAGCACACAGGTCAACTCAATTGAATTCTTGATTCTATATATCAAGGGAAAATTTGTTAAACTTTGTATCACACATTTTTAACTTCAAGGCTAGCTTATGCATTGGAGACAAAACATTTGAGACAGTCGAATTGCTGCTGCAAATGACGGGTTAGCAATGGCATCACCCCTACGTCCCATTTTCCCATCTCCCAAGACCATGAAGTGAAGCAGAATTTTACAACAAGAACATCTCTGTATCTTAATCAAATAACTTTTCCACTCACATTATTAAGGATTACTTGGAAAATTGATAAAGTTGCTCCAGTTTAAAATTTAACTTCAGAGTTGAATTTTTTTCTCTGAGGGAACTTATTAAGC
This sequence comes from Ladona fulva, assembly GCA_000376725.2. Lineage (NCBI taxonomy): Eukaryota > Metazoa > Arthropoda > Insecta > Odonata > Libellulidae > Ladona > Ladona fulva. The sequence continues at coordinate 115,926 of KZ308844.1, read as the reverse complement.
AACAATTAGCGGTGCATCAGAAGTAATGTAAGTTAATTACATCCGAACACATTTTGAATTGAATTTATTGGTAGCTATAGGTATTGATTCCTATGATATATATGGTAGTATTGAATTTGAATTTATTGGTAGCTATAGGTATTGATTCCTATGGTGTTTGCTTTCTATTAATGAAATAATTGGCTAATTTTAAGTATTTTATTGATAGTAATCGAGGAAAAATTTACCTAACACTAACTTCTACTGAAAATGCTATCACTTCTGGATAATGATATGGACTAAGGGAGGTAATACTAATACAATTCCATTATTTTCAAAATGGAATCTTATTTACCTAACATTGCAAAGGTTATTTTTCACAATACAATTATTTTAAAAATTCTTATAAAATTCACTTAATTTCTGACTTATTGTTCATCATATATATATATATATATATCATCATCAGCCATTTTCAATCCGACGTCGGATGTAGGCCTCTCCAAGCGCTTTCCAATTATCTCTATTCTGAGCTTCTCGTTGCCATGTTACCCCTAAATACTGAATGATGTCTCTGTTCCATCGGTCCCTTGGTCTCTTCACGTCTCTTGGTATCCAGTTCAGAACTGCTGATGTCCATCGGTTGTCGTTTCTCCTTGCAACATGGCCTGCCCACATCCATTTCAGTGATCTTACCTTATCTATGATGTCTGTCACTCCTGTTATCTTCCTAACCCAGGTGTTGCGTTTCCTGTCTCTTCTTGTGATTCCAAGCATACATGGTTCCATACTTCTTTGTGTAGTCTGAAGTCGCTGGGTTATTGCTGCATTTAAAACCCATGTTTCACTTCCATATGTCAAAACTGGTAGGATGCATTGGTTGAAGACTTTTCTCTTCAAGACCATTGGCATTTTCGACTTCAGAATATTTTGTGTGAATATAACTTCATATCCTCTGTGAACATTTCCCAAGTTTTACATCCATCGATGAAATATTTGATGAGATATAGTAATTTGTTTGACCTACCGCAGCCTTCTACAGCTAGACATTGATTTTTAGCAACTTTGAGACACGTTATCTCAGGCAGTATTCCGTTGAGCAAAACAAAACTTGGTATTCTTATACAACCTATGTTGCTCTATTACAGAAAATAATAAGAAATCTTTTATGAGCGAAATCTGCGAAAAAATGTTGAAGTAAAATCGGCCAAAAAATTATGTTTCGAAAAAAATTAAACACCGTACCTTGCAATATGCCATTGGCCTCAACTATTTCACGTACTTTGATTTGTCGATCACTCAAAACCGTATTATTTGTGGGGTAGTCACTTCCACCGAATATCCTTAACGATGTTAAACTTTTATGGATGCATGGCCACGTTTAAACTCATTTACCCAATTGTAAACAGTTGCAAACACAGGAGCAGATTTGCCATGAAGTTCATCCTACTCAGCTTTGATCTCTTTCGGTGTCAAGCCTTTTAAATATAAGTGTTTAATCACCGCTCTAAACTCACTTTTTTCATTTTTCTAAATAAACAAAAGTTTTTTGATTTAATCGACAATAAAAATTAAACCATGTGTTGGATATAACGGAGACTTAAACAGTTGTTTAGTGAGTATCGATGCTTACAAAAAACAAACCATTTATATACTACGAGTACTATATCTTGGATTTTCTAAGGACTTATTGAAGGGCCCTGGTAGAACCAGCTCTTACGTTGGGAAGATTTTTCGTTTCGTGATACCTTCATTTTATTATCACAGAATTATTCCTCTTAAAGAAAAGTATCGGAAAAAACCCTCGTGTACGAGGCAAAGCAGATGAAAAAAATCACTAATTAATCATTGTTAAAGAAGTTATCGTTTTAAGTTTCAGTTCCAAAATGTTTCAGAATTATAATCGTATGGCAAAAACAATAGCTAAATAATCTCCTGTAAGAGTATAGCCTGCTAAAGACACCTTTCAGGGTGTTTCAGGGGCTGAATGAAAAACCGCGATATAACCTGGATAGGATTTTAAGCGGGATATATCCCTTTCATTTCTTTCATGTTGAAAAACAGCAGTGAATATTTTTAGAAACGTGCTTTCGACCTGAAAACGAAAATACGTATTCTTTAATTTGCTTTCTTTAGCGACAGCTGAAGATGGGATAACTAGAGGAAACGCTGTGATAGATCAGTTTGAATCTTGGTTAGTTTGTCGATTGATTGGTTTATTCTCGTCATACCGTTAAAATCATACTTTAATACGGTCAAATACTTGAGTAAAGAAATCTCCTTTTATTGCTTCATTTCCGTCATTTTCTTTACAGAATGAAACAATTTTCAAATATACCATTACGGATGAATAACGAATCGTTTAACAAAAAAGGTTTGAATACATCAAAGTTCACGATCTTTCCAAGACTACGCTCAAGAGCCAACGAAACACTTCACTGTAACTTTGGTAAATTGTAATGTTTATAACTTGTAATAACAAGTGTGAAAAATAGCGACACGACTGGGACTCGAACCCAGGTCTCCCACTTTCCGGGCCGTCAGAGAGACGCGGCACGGTAGTTCAGTGGTTAGAATACCTGCCCGGAAAGTGGGAGACCTGGGTTCGAGTCCCAGTCGTGTCGCTATTTTTCACACTTGTTATTCCTTTGGGATTTTCCGTAGGTTTTTAATCTACTAAGACACCTTCCTTTCCTTTAATCCTTTATAACTTGTGTTTGCTAAAAAGAACACAGTCAAGAGAGTGTTGAGTTCTTCCTTGTGAAGAGACTGATGGGGAAAATCAAATCCTCTCTTGCGTACGAGGTGAGGCAGACGAGAAAACTGAGCACGGCGATACAGAAAATGTGCAAAGTTGTTTGTCAATTAAATGAGGCACACATTCGACTAGAGGGGATCGCAGTGCATCTAGCGACTGGAAAAATCAGCCTTATAAAGTGAATGGCAGAGCGTCTTAAGCTGTATTTTTTACGATGTGTTTCGTGTGATAGGGGCGGGGACCGGAAGAAAATCACGCATGAAGCAGGAGCGCTTAGAACGGGTTTTACTGAAATTATCCATCCAATATCGGTAACTCCTCATGAAAATGCATCGAGGAACAAATTCTAAAAATGACTGCACCTCCTGATAAGACTGATGTATGAAATCAAAGGGATCACAGTAGTATTATTGCTTATCATAATTCCTCGTTATTTTAACAAAAGTGGCCTATTTGCTAATCCAGATTACTCTAGATTTCACCTCCACAAGAATATTGCAGGCTTTTCTTCTTTGACAACATTCATTTCGAAATGATAGTCCTACAAAATCGAACCAAGTAGCGAAGGAAGTGAAAGCTATTCTTATTTTTGCCGGGGAGTACGGTTTTGATTTGAAATTCCGAAAAATATGATTAAAATAAAAAATATTAAAAACTTTTGCGGATACACAAACTCAATTGTTGAGTCCAAGTTATTGTATTTTTTCTATGAAAGCAGATTCGGAATTTAAGACCATGAAAAATCAATGTTAGGATGAAGATAGTCGAATGAAGATGAGGGAAAGCTCTATAATTTCCGAATCTTCAAAAACAATAAATACATCTCAGGCTCCAAGTAACGAGAAATTTAAAGTTTTTCCAATAATTCTTTAGAAATCATTAGTTTAGATTAGCCATTAATCAGTACCTAATGGGGACTCTAGACCGCAGGGGCTCTTAAAAGGGTCCAGAACCCACATAATCGACCCCTGGCCATGCAAGTGGTTCTTTGTATACGGAACGAATTATTTAAAAAATGAAATACTTTAATTCTATAATATCCTTTCTTTAGGTCTTCGTTTTAGTCATGCTAACCAATTATATGAGTATATTTACGACAAACAAATCGCAGGGACCAACTTATGGGAAAGTAGAAATACATATGCGTATACAGTACAGTATAGCATACTTATTTACTAGCAATAATATATGTTCATTTCGGCATGGAGTTTATGCTTTTACTGAAATCTTACATAAATATACACACTGACTTGTAAAAGTATACATTGCCTACACTTCACGCTTTCAGTGTGACAGGTATAATTACACACGACAATTAGTAACCATTAAATGAGTGTGCTTTAATATAGGATCATTGTAGTTTATTATAGAGGACATAAGCTTCATTTTACTCGGAAAACTTCGTTTTATCTTTAATTTGTTAGGTTTTTGAGAATATTTTGAAGCGTAAGTTCATAATTAAAGCATTTACCCAACTAAAAGTTGCTATCCGTTTGAGTGTATGATAATTACTAATGTACTGTGAACTCCCGAACTGGCGTTTTTTATTGGAACAGAATAAATCAGCTACTCTTGCAATAAACCACTGAATCAACATTTGCATAAATTGGACTGAGATGACGAAACTAAAAGTCGTCCGTTGTCTTTCCTGTCGCATTAAACCATCTTTTCATTCTATCGGTGCCGTTTATTTTCTGCCTGTAGAATGGATAATCATTCTGCTCTTCACCCTGCTGTTAACTAAACCAAAGTTTCTAGAAACCCATTTACGCCGGATAGAGGGTTAATCTAGAGAATAAAACTTACCCGGCGTGACAAAAACCAGCCATGATCTATTTTCCCTTCGTTTCTCCCGTCTACCGATGTCATCATATCTTGCGCAAGGGTGGAGGAACCACCGCTTGGTCATTGGCATCGCTCCCCTTTGACGAAACTCAACTTGTGATTCTGTTTACTCTTCCGTCGCGGACGAACTGTAGAATTTTTCTACGAATTTCGCTTTCGGATGAACTTCGGATGACTCGAAGGAAACGCTACTAAAGGACTGCTCTGGCTAAATGGAAACATCTTTCCAAGCATGGAGTCGCGGGGAAACTACATCTGTCGAATCGCCAAAGAATTATTTAATGCATTCATTAATATTTATTCAATAATTCCTTGGAAACGAAATCCTTACGTTTCGCTGTTAAATAGCTAGAAGATGGGTAATTTAATGACCCGGTATGATCGAACACTCCTTTTTCCATTCCTTTGTTTGACATTTGTGCCGATAAGTCTCTTTACCTGATGATGGTATGCAGATATCTGCATGGGCCGAAATTTTCAGCTGCTGGATTTGTCACTTGTTTTTCATGTTTGATATGACTACACCTCGTGACAGATTTTAGACTGGCAGCCACGTGATGGGAGCGTAAGATTTTGTACGAGTTTCATAATTAAATAAACCAGAATTAGAATATATTGTTATCCGTTGCGTATTTTAAGATATGTCGCACAGAAATCTCTCACAATAGAAGTGCTCAATCATATCGTTTACATTAACTCAGACTTGCAGATGTCACTTCAGTAAACTCAAAGTAATGTGTCAAAAATATTCAGCAATATTTCAGATTCGACTTGGAATGGGGATGCGTACTCCTGCGGATGGAGAATACTCGCATAAGATAATTGGGCGGAGAGAAGGGGCAGGTATCCCGTGCAGTGAAGTATCGGGACCCACCCACGTGTTTGCCTTCGTTAGAGGGAGAATCCTTGTGGTTGAATGCCAAATATTTCCGCAGCATACTACGGATTCATTGGGCGTTAAGGTGATAGCGCACCATACCACCATTACTTGGAAATATCTCCTATGGGTTACAAAATCTTTTGCCTACGAATCTTAGAGCAGGGTTCTCTTCCCATGTTAATCGTTCGTGGGAAATTTTCCGTGTTACAGATAAAAGAGACCTTTCGGGTGTGTAAGAGTTAAAATGTGACGATTGCTGTTGGCGCCAAACTGGATGGTGAGGCACAGGAACACCAACGGTGCTACCGATTGGGGAATTATTCCTCCTGGAGTGCCAACACATCATTTCCTTTATTCTTCTACATGGACAATGTATGGGAGAGAAGCTAGTTTGTGTCGAGATATTATGGCTGCACCCTCTAATTTAACTAACGACATCGCTTTTACCTCCTTACCCTCAAAACTAGTTACAATGATATAAATTCTCTTTATTTTCTTGGGTTGTGCCTGATGATGGCTGTATGGTCGAAGGTCTGTTTATGAAGTTGTGCGGAAAATACGAAGTCCATTCTTTCTGATTTATTAAATGGCATTCCACGAAGTACCGTCTAAACATATTGATTACTGACCATAGTTGACACAGAAAGATGAGTGCCAATCTTCTTCGTGAAAGAATTAAATCTCCAGGAACTTATATAACTGTGTATTTTAGTATACCGATGTATGTTTATAAAATTCATTTGTTACTATCCTCTCTACTTCGGGTAAATACTTTGCATATATCACTGTGGGACTTATTAACGTAGGAATTTTTATCATAGAACAAAGAAGCTATAAATAAATGAACAGCGGTTCAATTAGTTCAGTTAATCTGAGAAAATCGTTAATGTAAATTGTGGAGCGAAGTTAGTTCGTAAGTATAACAAATTGTTTTAAACGGCATATACAGCCACAGCTAAGCGTACAGTACGTTCCAATAATTTCGAGCGCTGAACGAAACTGCGTTGAACGAGTTCGTCTTAGTACGTAAATAATGGGGATATGTGAAACAGAACATAGAATAAAAAGTTTATCGGTATTTTGTTTTGTAACATTTATTGTTAAATGATTATTCATTACGTTAATTATATTCTTATTTATTTCTGATATCGATCAGTGTCCCTAAAGCACTCATAAAAATCAAAAAAGTTATGTTTGTGATGAGGAAGGATCTTCTTCATTTGACATCTTTTGTTTATTTCTTAAAAAAGTCATCTAACGTCGTTTGCCTTTTTTCTGTTTCGTTCAGCAAGCAGCTGTTTATAGCGAGACATCGAATTAATTGCATTTCGTCTTGTCTTTGAACTTCTATCAAAATTTAATTCGTTTAGCATAAACATCCATAATTTACGTTATAGAGGCTAAACTTTTTTTTGGAAAATACGTTGAAAGTTAACATTGCTCCTCATCTTCAGAAATGCTAATCAGTTTCGATTAACAAAATCGTGCGCAATTTCTGGGATCCCCAATAGAACTGCGCGATACCGAAACAGCGTTAAACGGGGTCTTGCTGTATTTATGTAAATATATTTGACGCTTGATAAAAATTGTAATAATATACTTTCGTTTTATTAATATACTGTCATTTAATGCATTTGAAAGTTTAAGCTGTATTGTTCGATTATTTATCGCTTATTCCATCATTTGTTCCATAAACGAAATAGTGCGATCATCAATCAATTATTAGATTCGAAGTGTGCCTCATTGCAGGCAATTGTTCAACGAAGTGACGGAGCAGAGATAAAATATGTGAGCTCTAAATAGCATTACAAGGGTTGAGGAAAGGTGTTTGAAGAAGTACGGAAAAGCCGCGCAGTTCCCACGACTGGGACTATAATCCAGGTCTCCCACTTTCTAAGCAGGTATTCTAACCACTGAACTACCATGGTCAATTACCTGCCCGAAAAGTGGGAAACCTGAATTCGAGTCGCAGTCATGTCGCTTTTTTTCACGCCTGTAATTCCTTCATATCCTATTACTTATTATAATCGAAAAACTGTTAACACACCTACTTGCACTCTTCTGCTATTATCGATTCTAATCTAGATTGATATTTGTTCATTTAATTTTATTTTTATTCTCGATTTTTTTATTTATTAATTCTTTACCTTATAGCGATTTAAGCCTATATAGGATTTAAAATGTACTGAAATATTTTTGGACCCATCCGGAAGTAATCTCTAAATTTCTGTGGGTCCTTCTCCAAACCGCCATGAAGATGTTGGAATTACTCCGTTTTAGTTAGTATTGAGTTTACCCCATGTCTCCGAGTTTTCATTCGACGCCTCGTCATTTAGGCATTCTCTGAAAAGTAAATGTCCTCTGCATTCATATCACAATCTACGAGTATTTGAAATATTTTTAATGTCAGCCACAGATCAGCAGCAGTGTATGGAATACGAACTGAGTCGTCCCGAGTCGCCTGTGAATAAGAACGGCTCTTTCAACCTCGGTGTAATTATCATCGAAATTTATCGAATTACAATTAAGTAGTGTGATTATTTCAATGTCTTACATAGTTATTCGAACGATAAATATGTCAGTTGGATTTGAATTCTAAGGAATAATTTCTACCGCCGTCTGCATTAATGATTCATTTAGTGCTCTTAAATTTCCGATTAAATGGTTGTAAACCTTTTCAGGAGGACGACCGATGACTGCCCACTCAATTCCTCCGCCGCTCGATTTTTGGTGAGTATTTGTTCCCTTCGTTTACTCCTCAATTCCTCTCGTTTGATTGATCAATTGATCTCGTTTGATTGATCAATTGATCTCGGGTGATTTGATCAATTATTCCTCTTCGAGACAAAGTTTCCTCAACGCGTTCTCAACTGCAAATTAGATGTTTGCCGATACGGAATCTAAGGTTTGCGAAAATTTTAAATAAAATGCCGAAAAAGGAAGTGATTTTCAATATTACGACGCATCTTCAAATGTTTCAGTGTGTTAAAAGTACTTCAGGATCCCTTTTTTCTTATAAAGCAAAAAAAGTTAAACTTTCATCAGGATGAATTATTCGCCCTGTAGAAATACAAACCATTCAAAATTATTCGATCGCTCCACTAACCATTGGCTTCACCAATTCAAAGATAATCGGCCGATTATTGAAACTCTTAGCGACGGAAGGGAATTAAATGCTTCAATGTAGGGTTCTTGAGTTTTTCTTTAATCAGCAGTATACGTTTCTTAATAGTCGTTTCGGGTTTTTTGTGACTGTCTTTCTTTCCTTTGTGACTCGAACTAAACTTTGTTAGTGAAAATTCTTCATTTGGAGATTCATTACGAAAACAAGATATTGTCGTAATTTTTTTCTCTATTCCTTTCATTTAGAAGTTTCCAAATCGATGATATGGAGATATTATTAAGATAAGTTTTGACGCGAATGCTTGCGTCACAGAAAATCACAGTCGAAGGGAGTTATCGGAGGAGAAGGGAAGCATCTTGTGCTCTTATTCTCACGGAATTTTCATCGTTAGATACCATATTACAGGAAATTTGCTGTAAAACTCAATTTTTCGTATTCCATAAATCATTAAGGATCTCTTAAACATATTCATGATGTTCATAAGGATAATCACTTAAAGTAGTTCCTTCAGTGGAATTCATATCACAGTAAAATAATTACAAGATTCCACGAAAAAAGATTTTCAGCGTATATAGAAAACGAATCTTTATGCTTGACATCTGTATGGAATCCGAGATTCAAACAGATATTTAAAAAGAGGAAATGAAGAGGTATACTATTGATAGGTTGGAAGTTGTTGAAAATTGAAAATCCCAAGAGTTCTTCTGCTTCTGGGAATGATCACAAGTGAGGAGAATCTTTAAGTTTAGTAAATTTCAGCCTCGGGCAAACAGAAGAATGCAAAGGAGCGAATAAAGCAGTAGAAAAGGCGAACAAAGATCAAGGATTCAAAAAATATTTAAGTTAACCCCTTACACCAAGAAACTTTGACCGTGGCGGAGACGTTCATAAGAACTTTTTTCCTAATTGGAACAAATTAGAAATGAAAGTGGCCCAGCATATTCCATTGAAAGTGAGATAATGTTTAACAGTGGGGCAGCATTTATGAGCCGCCAAGAAATAGGCCCTGAAAGTGGGGAAATTCTCATGTTCTCGCATTTTAATAAAAGGGTTTTTAATTTTCGTTTTTAAGTTGAAATGTAAGAAACGATTTTAAGTAGATAATGAAAAGAATGTATTCAAAAGGATAAAGTAAAAGTAAACAAATATTTGAATATATTTGAACATCTAATAGGAGTACATAATGCGAAATTGATTTTTGTCAAGTTTAATTTTCTCATTTAAGTAATGAATATAAACAAGAAAGCTCTTGTGTTTTCAGCTAGCCTTATGCCTAAGAACAATATTAAAATAGAAAAAACCCTATTAATCGTGGTAATATTTGCCGATTAATCGGTGCAATGCCAATCAAAGCGTTAATTGAAAAGCACGAGTCCAGTGATCTGTCACTAAAGTATTCTGCCCGAAGGCCGGTTGTGACCTCATCCCCTCCACCATCAACTACGAAGAACTGGGAGAGGGAGTCTTACTATGCAAGATGAGGAGTGAGGTCCCTTGCTTTCCTCACAGGATTCAGAACAGCCCACGTTAGTAAAGCACAATGACATTTACATTTAAGCCCTGCAAACCGCCAATGACGCGTGGTTTAACTTTAATGAACGATATATTAACTAATAATCGAAAGAGGAGGGAGACAGAATGCATCGCAGAGATTCGACCGCTCGAAAGGTCGCTGTTCAGTGGACAACCCACTTTTGTGGGTTGAGACGAATTGTTTTTCTTACGTGATTTTTATTTTTACAGGAAATAAATTCGCAATTTTCACAGAAATTTTCCCGATTGAAATTTTTTCCAGAGAAGATATGACAAAAAATCTGATGACTACTTTTTAATGCCTTTTGTCATAATCTCTCAACTTTCTTATTAACATTTTCCTAAAAAACGTTTTCCTGCAAAAATTGCAATACATACGGGAAAAGAATGACTTAAAGCAGAATTAGATGTGAAAAATTCCGTTTTTTTTTAATTAGAGAACTAATTGCAGCCTTTCAAATAAAATCAGAATAAAATCTCGTACATATCTGAAGGACAGCTTTTAGTGTTTTATGCGATTATCTTAGAAATTGGCGTAAAATAAATCACACCATCATTTTCGACATCACTCAATACTGAAAAACGTTTACATATTTTGGACTTGGCGAGAACACGAGAGTTGCCCCGTCGATTGAAATATTTTTTCAAAGGAGAGGAGATGAAATAAAACAAAAGTGACACGGGGTTCGTCTAAATGGGTCTTAGTTTTTAAGTAATAATTGATTTTCTCTTCGAAATTCTTAGCCATATATGCTCGTCGCAGAATGGTTTGGTGTAGTGGTTAGAACGTACCTCATAGTTTGGGTTCGAGTCTTATTATTGACGTATTTTTTCACTCTTATTTATTTCCACTGCATTCAGATTTTCAAGCAGGTATGTGATATCACTCACTGACGGACAAGAATACATTCCTTTGAAGAAAACTGCAACTCTGTGCTCGTGTCCACATGTCCAAACACAAAACTGCAGTTTCGATCGAACACATTAATGAAAAGATAATGTTTTTAGTCCGTCAGTGAGTGATGTCATGTTGTTACAAATTGTCAAGCAAATGTTACCGTGAGGCGCGAAATGAAGACTCCGATGTGATGGACCTGTAAGCCCTCCAGTGCGCCTGAGAACAATTTACAGCGTCTTAGTGGAGAGCCCAGGATCATTCTGAGAATGTCTTCGCACACGTTAGAGAGCTGCAAAGGCATTCCTCAATCACCTCTTCTAACGACATCCTAAATGTCAAAACTCTATATAAACTGGAAGTGCCCAAAAAAAATTCAGAAAATCCGCGCATTGTATTTAAACGGGAAATACCTTTTTTTGGGGCCAATCAAACCAATGATACCTACGATTTATGTCCCATTTTTCTGGAGTAATAAAATCGACGCCTAAGTTTTCGTGTAGGCCCTTCATCCTTATCCTGGGTATATCGGTGTGTGTGTATATATAATCAGATATCACATATGATCTCCGGAGCTTTCTTTGTACTAAATGAATGATTTCACACGGTCGACATACGATAGCGGCTACTGGTAAATGTAAAAAATCAGTTTCATTTCACTCCATTTATTAGTCGACGTTGAGGAGGATCAGTTTTTTAATTGCTCAGAAAATATAAAATGCAATTTTTCTCCGCAGATTCCCGCGAGCAGTCGCCCTTTCGCATCAGATTTGCTACAGGTAAGACTTCCATTCCAAATTTCTTTATCTTCACTCTAAAGTTGGTACGTGGTTTTAATCATTTCTCAGAATTTAACTTTTAAGAGAAATTTTTGTTTCTTCGTTCGATTCCCATTATTCACGTTATCTCTGTTCAAAACCCCAGCGCCGTCCTCTTGCTGCGGGGGTGCGTCGCACCTGGGCAGTTCCTTCTAAAGGGCGACTACAGAACCATTTATCACAACAGCAATATTTGTTGTTTTCTGTATAATACACAAGACTTATCTAGGAGAGGTTATGATATAAATTAAAGATTGGCAAATATTTAGAGAAAAGAATTACGGATGAATCAAAACGAGAATGAAATATTTGTGCAGTGGATTTATTTTCACACTTGTTATTCCTTGGGATTCAGCCGCACAACTTCAATGTGCAAAGTTAACACCTTTACCTCAATCCTTATGCATAATTAATTGTTGTTTGACCGATGTAAGCTGTGGAACGAAGGCATAAAACAGTGGTTTTTCAAAGTTCTACAAAATAATTTTACCCGCAAATCAGGAAATGGTTTTGGTATTTAATTTTAAGGAGCGGCAAATTACGCACGCAACCGGACGGCAAATAGGCTGGGAGCGGCTCTCTTATATTCCGATAGATTGCGCCCATTTCTAACTTCGATGTTTTCCTGTTTATGACTGTTATTGTTATTACCAGGGTGTCCGCTAACCTGGAAATCCTGAAAAATTCAGGGAATTTGGCGGGTATCCTAGAAAAAATCCCTTTACGCTCTTTACGAACGGTGCTTGGCTTTTGTTTTGGGCTGCCTATTAGTTCGGTAAACATTCCCTGAGAGGAAGAAACGTCACGATGACGTTGGTGTTGTGACCAATTTAAAGTTTATAAGAAGTGGATGAGTTTCTTCTTTCTTTGTATATATCGGCAATATCACAGATATGCAACTTGGGATCGTACTGAGTCGTCTCAGTCGCCTGGGGTATTATTTTAATGAAACAATACACATGAGTATTTTTACAGATTTGGTTTCATTTTCTAGTATAGTTATACTACTTTAAGGGAGGATTTGACTTGGGATTACATAAGAATCTAATCGGGATGGCGCACATATTCAGTAGTTTTCACATATACTTGTGGCGTACATCAGTACGACTCAATGAACCTACCAACCTACAGCTGAATAGTCATCAGGACCAGCCCGAGGTGTACTGGTGCCCCAGGCAAGGAGGCTCTCCTTCCAGACACGAAAAAGTTTAACAAAAGTTTTATATAATCTATTTATTCTTAAAAGATATGTATGTAAATATGAAAACATTTTGATGAAATAATTTCTGACCTTCCGGCTTGTCCATGTCTGATATCTAAACAATTTCATAACGAATATATGAACTGTTTTTTGCCATTTCTGTTACCTTAAGTGGCTAAGAATCACTATATATCTAATGTGTTGTCAAAATCATACTTATTTGCTGATGTGGAACACCCTGGAAAACTGAAAAGATTTTCCTGGAAAACTCGGAGAATATTTTATTGGCTTGAGAGTGGACCCCCTGTATTACACATGCATGGCCGTTTTCTTAGAAACCCGAATTTGCGCTTAATTGCAAGTTTCGAGCGTCAACACGGAAATAATTGCTTAACATCCGAAGTACTGCTGGTCGGTGATCTGATTTGAGCTGTTCCACTTCGGTTCCGAAGCTACCAGCCGACCGCAATTTTACATCAAAAAGACTAAAAATGTATGTTATCGAGGTGATTAGGAAGAATTTCTGGAAAGTATGTGCATAAAAGTATTTAAGTGAAAGTGTCTCGACCAGAAATACCGCATGTTTCCTTTATACGACTGCGAGATAGCTCAATGGTTACAGCATCCTCCCGACAGTCCTTCCTTCGTCTGACTTTTCCAGTGAATGCCACAATTTGACGTCTCATTCGATCGAGGACATTTATTCCCAATCGATATTTCACCTTTTCTTTCAGTTTGGCTCCACATTGTTTTCGGTGAGAATTATACAGACTTTTTATTAGAAACTTTGAAAAGTGGTGTCGCTTTCGCCTGAAGGTGCAAATAGTAAGCAATAGCAGAAGTCTATCATAATTTAATATATGGCTGAGACCGGTAGATGGTAAATTTCGAATAAATTAGCTTATCATTAAATGTATGAAATGTTATGTTAAATGTAAGGAATGATTTTGTCCACAATAGTTGCATACTTTCAATTACCTTTCCTATTTTTCAACTTTTAGCCAGAAATTTGGTAAGAAAAATACTATAATATTCTAACCGTCAATTGTCCTTTTAAATTCCAATCTTTTTCATATCGGATAACATATTGAGCATCGAATTTCTGGTTTAGTAAACGCAAGATGCAACACAATGTAAGTGGAATTGTGAGGTCATTATGACTGACTACGCAACCTATTCATACCCTAATTCTTTTTGAAATGCTAATCTTGATTGAATCTCAAGATAAAAATATTAGCAAAAATCTTTAAAATCACTCGATTTCGTTGAACATTATGCAGTTTGTGAGAATTACAAAAACACCCACAGCTGTAACACTTTAGTTTGCTTGAAAAATCCGTTCTTCCTCCGAAAATCTGATTATTCTTCGTCACATTGATCGCGAAAAATTAGCATATAAATGTCCATTTGTAAATCGGGTGGATTAAAGAACCCTTCCGAATGAACCTATGTTAATCTCTGCGATTGGTATATCGTACTATTCTTCAGGAATCTCAGAAAGTTGTCTGTCTTTCATTAATTTCTTCTATTAATACGAGATGGACCGATATTCTTATGCATGAGATAGAATTCAACAATCGCCTTGGTCGTCAAGGGGATATTCCATGTTTTCGAGGCCCTCCCCAAACTCAAGTGCTTTGAAAGTACGTTAGACTCCTACACATGACTGCCTTAACATCCTTTGTGCATTGCCTTTATTTAAATTACCCTCTCATTTCAGTGAGAAATTTATTATAAAAGAATATCCGAAAAGGTGCGGCGGATGGGTGCTTTCGTCACTTCCTGTTCTTCGGCGTAGCGGCTTTAATTAGAGGATGGTTAAGTGGCCTCGTTGCTTCATCTCCTCGTGCATGGGTCGGATTCGAGAGAGAGAGGGAGTTACGATCGAAAAAGCTCTCAAATTATCGTGCAGTATAAAATGCATGAAAATGTCAGCGGAAAAAAGGTTTCAATCAAAAGGTATTTAAATCGCGTACAAACCAGATAAACCCTATCGCTAGAATATTAGGAAATCGCCTTATTTTCCAGAAAAATGTCACCGACTTACGGTTACTTTTACATTAGCCTCCCAAATGTACAATATTTTCTTCCGAGGAAATGTTTGAGAAGACCTTGGTTGCTAAGAGGACGAGTTGTTTACAACCGCCAAATCATTCGAAATATTGGTTACTCCGATTTGAAACCAGAATGTAACTGCCAAAAAAGGATCTTTATTCAGTATATCTTCTTTTTTCGAAGGATTATTATTATTAATTTAAGTCTGTAAAAGAAATGAAAAGCGCTGATAATAAGAGGTGCACGTATTTCCTACGGAAGTATTTACGATTCGTCGAGAGATTCGACCCGATAACAGTCTGTAAAAGTAACTACGAATTAGTATCAGTCTTATTCTGATTCCTGTGACCCATACTTCAATGCATCGGAATATGCGGTATATTAATTTTTGAATTAGTTTCGCAGTGCATGGTGGGATACACACGATGGTGATTATCGACCTACTCCTCCGCTAATTCTTAAAATAAGAAATTTTGCACTAATATTGAGTGTGCAAACCAATTTGAGCAGAAATTCCATGAACTTACCGCTCCTTCAAATCATTCCCCATAACAATTCGAGGATTGGGCGTTGGGCCTCATTGTTAGCTCGAATTTTTTTATGTCCTTCCTCGGATTTCGGTGAAATTACTGAACTGAAATTCTATAAATGTGGCGTTAAAACTTAAGATTGTGGTCGCATCAGCGAAGAATCCCTTCTAAAGTTATGTGGATGCAGAATAGATTCCGTATATGGTCATTTATATCTTCCTCGAATGCTCTAACCTTGTTACAGACTACAGTATTCAGTTGTGCTTCTCATCAGCGCTTTCGTCTGATTTAATCGAAATGCAGTCCATTTTTGGAATTCGCCCCTTTTGATAAGTATATCGAATGTCAATTATACCCATCAATAGTTTCGTAAAATTTCTATTCAAAGTTCTCACCTGATACCACTTGGCTTGACGCCGGTGTTGGATAGAAATTACTTCCTAGCTAGATAACTATAGATAATAATAGAGATAACTCCCCTCTGACAACTCTGTATTGATAAAAACAGTGAAATTCGTGATTTAAAATTTGAAGTTATAAAATAATATTTCGATTATAAGCCTCGATAAAGAAAATTTTCTTATTGATGTTACGTTTGATTATAATCCTCTGAAAATCAAGTTCTTTTAAAAACTCGCGTAATATTTTGGGCGATTCGAAGTATTCTCATTAATAATTGATGTTGCTTAATCTAGGCACAGGAGACTCACCATTATTAAATTCACATACCGTTATTAAATCACAGCGCATCTCAAAATGCCCCGTGTATTTCAAAGGGGAGATATGTGAGCGATATATGCGTTGAAAACTAAAGTTAGTCGAAATCTATTTGCTAATTATTCCGCGTGTTAAAACGGTAATTTTAGACTTGCGATTTATTAACGTTTATACACAATCATATAAGCTATGAAAATGAATAAAAAATATTTTTATAGAAAATTTAGGAATGAGAAGCCATTTTGTTTACATCCGTGTTCGTGCTTCTCTCGTCTAAGAAACAAATAATTCAGTGATATCAAATTCTATTCTATTCACTTATGCTCTTTCTAGCAGTGTCACTGTTTTTGCTGTTAAAAAATATAAAGACAAATGTCTTGCAAAAGGGAATTGCATAGAGTTTTCGGAAAGATGCGTTGAAAAGAGTAGTCGCTTAATATTTCTCGTTATACATTTACGAAAATATCTTCTTCTCAGAAAATACTGAGTTTCATTTCTGTTTAAATTAAAACCCGTTAAGTTAATTAAAAACGTACAAAAACGAATTTATTTCACGGAGCTTACGCCTCGCCACGTACGGCAAAGATTCGAGTGGCTGAGACACAGAAACATTTTGAAAAAAAATATTTTGTGAAATAACCCGGAAATTGGAACAGGAGTTAATTGAGACACACTGAGTTGCCATAGGTGAGTCGTCTCTTCCTGTATGAATCTCTTACACCCTATCTCATCTAGGATATTTTACGAAATTTGCAGGTCAGTCAAATTTAAACTGCTAATAGTTGATTTTTTCATGTAAATGAAATGATGGTAAAAAATGTTTTAATGCTTAAACAGGGATGCCAATTTCACAAAAAAATTCGTCGTAATATTCGTCACCTCATTTGAAACAGAACCTATATTAAAAGATATTAACTCAACGAAGAAATTTTCATGAGTAATGCACCATTAGTAAATATGCTCTGAGTTTACGGTGTCGTAGAAATTTCTCATAGCGCCCCTTTGATTTCAAACCTGGTTGGGTGAATAAAACCGCAAAGAAAGTTCGGAAATTGCAGGAATTTATACTAATTTGATAAAACCTCAACGTTGCTGTTAATATATCATGCTTTAATTTTCACTTTCATCAAAGGCTCACCGCTTTCATGAATTTAAAACGCGAAATTTTACTGTTTCTATTCTTATTCCGCTTTCTCATATCATCTGCTCAGTGTCCTTTATTCTTTTAAACTGTTATTTGTGAGATAATATATTTTTTATAGAAGTACTTTCTTTTCTAAACTAAGTACTTAGTAATAGCCAGTATTTTTTTATGTTAAGCTATAGGATTTGTAGATACGTGTTATCAACTCTGTTCTGCTTAACATAAATGTTAAACAACGTTGGCAAATAGTCAATTTTTTATAGTTTTATTTGGTAACTTCCAGAGGAAAGGTTTGTTCTTTTGATTCAAGAAGTAAAGAAGGTAAAGTAGATACAAATTGTTAACTTTAGTAGCTTTCTTCGCCAAGAATATATTATAACTTAATATTTAGATATTATGTTGATAATGAATAAAAATATTCAAAATATTTTTAACACCGAAGCAGTAAAATAAAACGATATATAACTATTGGAGTCTCGGAATCTTTACATTGGGAATCATCTGTACCTAGGCACAGATAACCCTACGGGAGTCATCTGTAGCATTCAGACCGGCTGAACAATTCATGGCAGTGAAAATGCGTCGAACTGCTACGCGACGGAGATGTTTATTGCGTAGTAAGGAAACATGCGCTCAGGACAGTACTCAGGAAAACAAAAGTATCACTACGTGTTTATATGTCGAAATTCAATTCGTTGTCAAGTCAAAATGTGGTGGGAAAAAATTTTGCTTGTCGAAAATTTCGTATTCTGAGCGGATAAAACCCAAGTTTACGGGAGTTAAATTCCTCCAGGCGGAATGTCGATTTTCAGAGCCTCCTTTGCAAATATTTGAGAAAGGAAAGCCATCATGGAAAATAATCGATACAGTCGATAAAACTTCACCATTGTGGACTCCCGGATAGCCTGGTATGTTGCGTGTTTGCCTATGGTGAAGGCGGTTCTGGGTTCAATTCCCGGTGAGGGTCCGTACGTACGAAATAACCTCAACTGTCGAAGCTACTTCAAAACTATGCTCCTACAAAGTTTGTTATTCCTACTTTTCTTTCTTATTATTTGTATAGTGATCGTCAGTGTAGAAGAATTGCCATCTTTTTTACGTTAAGAAGCAGATTGTTTAGGATATCGGAATACTCCAATATTTCTCGGTAACCAAATCGGGACATGATATTGTAGGTATAGTTATAGAGTTTAAAAAAAATTACATCGGTCGAGTTGTAGCAGACGCGGAAGTGTATCTTAATTGCGATGAGCTCCATCAGTCTCCGAAAAGCAGACTAAAGTTGCTGATAATCTGACTTATCGTCGAAAGAGAAGATTTTTGCCATATTAAACGGGTGAATTTTCCAGTGCCAAGAGGAAGAAATACTATCACAAACTCGCGTCGCATGGACTTAATCTAAACCGGCCTCACAACCTGGCGGGCCAAAACTGTTTACGTGTAATTGAAAATTATGCCGAGGTGAAATAAGTATCGCGGGTCATTTATGAGATTCCTATTGGTCAATGATTGTTTATGTTACAAATGAGGGTCGAAGGTCAAAGGGTTTTCAGGGGCCCTTGTTCGTGCAGAACTGCTCTAGATGTGTGATCGTGCCTTTCGGTGTATGGCAGGGGATCGATCGATTGATAAAGCAATTGAATAAATGGTCGATTCGTGCTTCCACCCCTTTCAGATGCGATGCAGCAAGCACGTGTCTTTCGTCATATTTTCGCGTCCGCCTTAGTGAGTGAAAATACCGACGATGACTCCGCCGAATCAAAGAAAGTTTTTCCAACCACTCACACTCCAAAATTTTGGATAATTATCACCGTCGCTATCAACACCCAAAAATAACATTTAGAAGTTGCGCGATCTTAACTTTTCATTGTTCATTCATTAGCATAATTTTTCTTCTTTTTGGAGCAGATTTGGAAATGAGGTTCGCCGTGTCCTTCGCGTACCGCCTCGGCTTCTCGGCTTGGCGCCGCAAGTCCACCATTTTGGCTGCCATCGGCACTCTGCTGCTCCTGCTCGTCTGTCTGCAGTACTCTTCCTTCGGAGGAAGAACTGAGGGCAAAATATTTGCAGTGGAAGACTCCTCTTCGACGGAAGAGCTTCCGTCTGGCGGCAGCAAACAGCGCCGAGTGCAGTTCGTGCTGAACCAAGTGGACGTGGCGCCCTCCGAAAAGCCCTCGCGGCTGCCGGACCCTCCTGCACGAGAGGACCTCGAGCGACGACACGCCTTCCTGCAGCAGTATGCCGACGACAAGGTCTCTCTTATACTTTCTTTTCTCCACCTTCTTGGTTCGCGATATTGTTTTACATGGCTCCATTTACGTCTTCCCTCGACAAGCCCTGAAGTATCGATCTCTTTTTGTCCGTTCTTGTGACGTATTCTCCCCAGTTTCTGCCACTTTCCTTTATTCTTTTATTTACATTTCTCATTCCTTCGTCACTCGAATTATATTTTCTGCAGCATTTCACTATCTGCAATAAGAAGTCCAACTTGTAGCACTCGGCGTTTAGCGTATATTGATTTGCTAGTTCCACCGAGAACAAAAAATCGGATTTCATATACTCCAGTGAAAGATAAATTCGCTCTCTGCATCGATGAGCACAAATTATCAAATCAAACTCGTTCTTAATTAGGGCTCTCCCGCAGAGTTGCGTTGCACTTTCTTGACTATTCTACCATTGAGTAGATTAGCGGGAGTAGAATTATATATTTTCTGTATCAGTGACGTACTGATGAAGGCTAAAATTAAAATAGGAAAGTGCTAATCTTCCCTGGATGTTAAATTCTATCTGGCATCTATTGTTTTTAAAATTGTTTAAACAATATATACTATTAGTGCGTGTCGACATAATGTTCCACTATAAAGTATTTTATTCCAAGTTGATTACATAGATNAAATGTCCTCTCATCCACCTAACCTCTGGAGATATTACGTGCTATTACTAGTAATATTACATTTATAACAAAATAATTTACTAAAATTAGCAAATCATAAAAACAAGATCAAAATATCCGACAAACACGAGTACAAGAAAAATACTACAAACAGTATATAAAGTATTGCAATTTTATATAATATTACATTATTGTATTATAATGTTCGAGAAATTCTTTACTATCATTCTTATCCTTATTTTGCCGTTTTCAGAATCAAGCTGAATTTCTACTTGTTTTCATTCCGGAACATTTTTCTTAATTTTATAAATATTTTGAATTTAAAAAAATATCGCTCAAAAGAAATATCTCTCTTTTGAAGGTTTAACGCGTCTCTGCGATTCCTATAATTTTAGGCCAGTTAAGTTGATGAAAGAGAAACTTTCTTTCTATAAGAGATAAAAATTTTTATATGTCAATTCACGACCGCGATAACCTAACAAAAGATGGACATAAATGGTTCGCGGTATGCAATTGGTAATTGGAAGCACGGCTGGGACGCCTTCTAAAGAACTTCTTCATATCATTCTTTGTTTTCGATTTAGCTGCGTGTCGTTCGCAGAAGTTCAATTCAACCTGAATTTATCAAGCAATCGCAGCCTAATCTCCTTTCTTCCAAGGATGCGCCTGAGAGGATTTTCGTAAGGCTTGCTCTTCTATTGTAGCACTTTTTAACAAATCGTATCGCCTTGCGCGATGGCGATTTGTTACTTTCTCGAGTTCGCGGTCAAACGTGTCATCTGCTGCAGCCCATATACTCACCGCATCGATGCTTTTCATCGACGAGCGATCGAAAAAGTCGAGCCTTTCAATAGCCTCACCGCAGATTTTTCGGACGCGCTTGCCTTAGTTTAAGGTATTGCATTTACAAGTTTACTGCATTTGTATTCAATCATTTAATTTTACACATAAATCTGACTCAAATGTTGTCTCTGGGAGGTGTTAACTGTGTAGCATTTAGTTTTCTTGAACTCGAGTAGCCACTTCTCGCCCCACTTACTAACAACAATGAAATCGTTTGATGAGAATATGCCGTTCTCCTCATTTGGTAATTCTCTATGCTTTACCGATCGCAATTATCCTTATATTGATATCGATCTCCTAGCCTAAGTCATTGATTCATATTAAAAGAAGTCCAATTATGTTACCCTGGGGTAACTTTGGCTTTTTTCGAACTAACACCATGAATATTACTTGTTCCTTCTCTTAAAGAAAATCTTTGGCCTGGTTTATTACTTACTCCCTTCTCAACACCCGCAAATTCCAAATATTGAATTGATTTGCGTTGAGGGACGCAGTGGAATGCTTTCTGGAATTGGCTTGCTTTTTACTCCCTAAGGTATTGTGTTGAGTTTCAAAGGACGTTTTGGTTTCGATTGAAGATTAGATCGCAGGTAAAAATTGTTTGAGCGAAGATGTTGTATTCCATTATTTGCTAAAGAATGTATTTTTAAAGTTGCAGGTCCGCTCATCCGGAAGGCAAGATTCGGTGGAAGGAGCGGGTCCTTCTGCAGAGGGCGCGACGCCGCAGAGTCCGTACATTCCACCGGAGCGCATCGTCCACTTAGATCTGAAGGGCGCACCACCGACCGTTGCTTACCTGAAGAAAATCTTCCCCATCCTAGCGCATCTCGGGGCCACGGGAATCCTTCTCGAATGGGAAGACGTGTTTCCTTTCGCTAGCATTTCCCCACTGGCTGCTGGAAACGCGTATTCCCGCTCCGACGTGGCTGCCATCTTAGCTTCTGCGCGTTCCAACGACCTGGAAGTGATTCCCTTGGTGCAGACATTCGGCCACTTGGAATTCGCCCTTAAGCATGCCGAGTGGTCGTCGCTCAGGGAGGACGAAAGGGTCCCCACGGCGCTCTGCCCCTCTCTCAACGCATCCAGGGTCTTCGTGGAGCGGATGCTGGATGAGGTCATCTCAGCACATTCGGTGGATGGGCGAGCGCCTAAATTCGTGCACATCGGTTGCGACGAAGTATTTCAGTTGGGGGAATGCCCTCGGTGCAGATCGTCGCCCAGGGAGCGGCTGTTTCTTTCGCACGTCACCCACGTGGCGGCGAGCGTTAGGAACCGCTTCGGATCCACACCCATTATCTGGGACGACATGTTGCGGCATGTATCTCCAGAGGCCATGAGAGAATCTGGACTGGGGAATCTGGTTGAGCCGATGGTATGGGTTTATGCCGAGGACGTGTACCGCTTCGTTCCTCCTGGCGTGTGGGACAAGTACGCGGCCATTTTCGACCGCGTGTGGGCTGCATCCGCTTTCAAGGGTGCCTTCGGAGAGACGCTGTATGTCCCAAACGCCAAGAGGCATTTAGACAACAACCTGCGTTGGCTGGACGTGATGTCCAGGGAGAGTACCAAATTCAAAGGCGGCTTCCGCGGCCTCGTCCTCACAGGCTGGCAGCGCTACGATCACTTCGCCGTGCTGTGCGAACTGCTGCCCGCGGCCGTGCCCTCGCTCGCCGTGTCCCTGCTCACCGTCACCAAAGGCCGATTCGACGCTTTCCTCCGGAAGGACTTGCACGCCGCGCTCTCTTGCCCCGAAACGGGAGTCCGCGACCCCACGGGTAGCGGTTGGGCGGATTTGAGCGGCGATCCTTTCCTCTGGGACCGCTTCTCCCGATGTCTCTTCCCAGGGGCTCTGCTCTACCGCCTCACCGCTCGACTGCAGGCTACGGAGAGGGAGTTCTCTGCCCTGGTGGAAGCCGTGCATCACCGCCGAGGCTGGATGACCCCCTACAACGTCCGGCACAACTTTTCCAGTCCGTTGAGGGTTGAGGAAGTTGCTGGAGTGGAACAAGTTGCGCGGCTGCAACAGTCTGTTGAGAACCTGATCCGTTCGGCGAGAGATTCTTTGGTCGACATATTGGAGCCATTCGCCATCTCAGAATGGATCGAACAGAGGCTGTATCCGATGGTAACAGAACTGGACTCGATAGCCAGAGACGCGGCTGTTCTCAAGTCAAAGAGGACGTGGCCGGCAAGGCCGCTTCCCCCTCTGGAAGAGCTGAGGAGATTCGGTATCACTGTCCCTCCGTTGCCTTCGGCACAACCACAGATGGAGACCAAGAAAGAGCACCGTCAAGGAAACGTGTGAAGCACTTTCACGACAACGCGAGTGACTCTACTGGGGATTGTGGCCCAAACACCGAGGAAGAAAGCTGCGAGAAAACCCTACCTGATGAAAGTGTCTGAAATCTTTTAATTTTTTTTTTTGGAGGAGTCGAAATTTTCCTGTTTTCCGCGATATTTGGCGGTTGGACGGGGTGACATGATTGGCTGTGATAGATTGCGTTACCAGAAGAGGCGACGACCGTGTCTGCTTTAAAAGGAATTCTAAGCACAGTCTTCCTCTTTTTAGCACTTAAAATAGGACTTCTTTCAGAGTAACTGACGGTGCAATTCCAGGGTGTAACGTATCGTTTGCTTGTTAAGTATTAATTTCCTTTCGTCACGGGTGAATGGTGAATTTAAGTTGTAACGGTGCACTAAACTGTGCTATTATTTTAGACTAATTTTATTCGCCACGGACGAGTGAAAAATCAACGGGTCTGAACTCTAACATTCCAAAAAGTGATTTTCACGAAACCTTGACGAGTGACGCATTCCTCTGGGAACAAATGAGTGCATTAGAAATGACAGTGAATTGGCTCAGAGTGATTCACCATCCATTTCTTTCGTCGAGGATGAGTATTTCTAGTTCTAGGAAAATATATCCCGTAAACTATTTTCATGATGTCGGAAGGGTAAGTTAGGACTGAGAAAATATACAAAGTGTAATAAAACTATTATGTTTACATTATAAGAATTTTCGTCTTCTTATTGTACTTTGGCTTCTCTCTTTACGCAATTCGTCTTTCTTTTAGATTTCGCCTTTAGTGTTAAACTCCCACTTCCACAGAACTTAATTTTAATTATATAGAAAGATTATCATATATATATATATNTTCAAAGGGGAGATATGTGAGCGATATATGCGTTGAAAACTAAAGTTAGTCGAAATCTATTTGCTAATTATTCCGCGTGTTAAAACGGTAATTTTAGACTTGCGATTTATTAACGTTTATACACAATCATATAAGCTATGAAAATGAATAAAAAATATTTTTATAGAAAATTTAGGAATGAGAAGCCATTTTGTTTACATCCGTGTTCGTGCTTCTCTCGTCTAAGAAACAAATAATTCAGTGATATCAAATTCTATTCTATTCACTTATGCTCTTTCTAGCAGTGTCACTGTTTTTGCTGTTAAAAAATATAAAGACAAATGTCTTGCAAAAGGGAATTGCATAGAGTTTTCGGAAAGATGCGTTGAAAAGAGTAGTCGCTTAATATTTCTCGTTATACATTTACGAAAATATCTTCTTCTCAGAAAATACTGAGTTTCATTTCTGTTTAAATTAAAACCCGTTAAGTTAATTAAAAACGTACAAAAACGAATTTATTTCACGGAGCTTACGCCTCGCCACGTACGGCAAAGATTCGAGTGGCTGAGACACAGAAACATTTTGAAAAAAAATATTTTGTGAAATAACCCGGAAATTGGAACAGGAGTTAATTGAGACACACTGAGTTGCCATAGGTGAGTCGTCTCTTCCTGTATGAATCTCTTACACCCTATCTCATCTAGGATATTTTACGAAATTTGCAGGTCAGTCAAATTTAAACTGCTAATAGTTGATTTTTTCATGTAAATGAAATGATGGTAAAAAATGTTTTAATGCTTAAACAGGGATGCCAATTTCACAAAAAAATTCGTCGTAATATTCGTCACCTCATTTGAAACAGAACCTATATTAAAAGATATTAACTCAACGAAGAAATTTTCATGAGTAATGCACCATTAGTAAATATGCTCTGAGTTTACGGTGTCGTAGAAATTTCTCATAGCGCCCCTTTGATTTCAAACCTGGTTGGGTGAATAAAACCGCAAAGAAAGTTCGGAAATTGCAGGAATTTATACTAATTTGATAAAACCTCAACGTTGCTGTTAATATATCATGCTTTAATTTTCACTTTCATCAAAGGCTCACCGCTTTCATGAATTTAAAACGCGAAATTTTACTGTTTCTATTCTTATTCCGCTTTCTCATATCATCTGCTCAGTGTCCTTTATTCTTTTAAACTGTTATTTGTGAGATAATATATTTTTTATAGAAGTACTTTCTTTTCTAAACTAAGTACTTAGTAATAGCCAGTATTTTTTTATGTTAAGCTATAGGATTTGTAGATACGTGTTATCAACTCTGTTCTGCTTAACATAAATGTTAAACAACGTTGGCAAATAGTCAATTTTTTATAGTTTTATTTGGTAACTTCCAGAGGAAAGGTTTGTTCTTTTGATTCAAGAAGTAAAGAAGGTAAAGTAGATACAAATTGTTAACTTTAGTAGCTTTCTTCGCCAAGAATATATTATAACTTAATATTTAGATATTATGTTGATAATGAATAAAAATATTCAAAATATTTTTAACACCGAAGCAGTAAAATAAAACGATATATAACTATTGGAGTCTCGGAATCTTTACATTGGGAATCATCTGTACCTAGGCACAGATAACCCTACGGGAGTCATCTGTAGCATTCAGACCGGCTGAACAATTCATGGCAGTGAAAATGCGTCGAACTGCTACGCGACGGAGATGTTTATTGCGTAGTAAGGAAACATGCGCTCAGGACAGTACTCAGGAAAACAAAAGTATCACTACGTGTTTATATGTCGAAATTCAATTCGTTGTCAAGTCAAAATGTGGTGGGAAAAAATTTTGCTTGTCGAAAATTTCGTATTCTGAGCGGATAAAACCCAAGTTTACGGGAGTTAAATTCCTCCAGGCGGAATGTCGATTTTCAGAGCCTCCTTTGCAAATATTTGAGAAAGGAAAGCCATCATGGAAAATAATCGATACAGTCGATAAAACTTCACCATTGTGGACTCCCGGATAGCCTGGTATGTTGCGTGTTTGCCTATGGTGAAGGCGGTTCTGGGTTCAATTCCCGGTGAGGGTCCGTACGTACGAAATAACCTCAACTGTCGAAGCTACTTCAAAACTATGCTCCTACAAAGTTTGTTATTCCTACTTTTCTTTCTTATTATTTGTATAGTGATCGTCAGTGTAGAAGAATTGCCATCTTTTTTACGTTAAGAAGCAGATTGTTTAGGATATCGGAATACTCCAATATTTCTCGGTAACCAAATCGGGACATGATATTGTAGGTATAGTTATAGAGTTTAAAAAAAATTACATCGGTCGAGTTGTAGCAGACGCGGAAGTGTATCTTAATTGCGATGAGCTCCATCAGTCTCCGAAAAGCAGACTAAAGTTGCTGATAATCTGACTTATCGTCGAAAGAGAAGATTTTTGCCATATTAAACGGGTGAATTTTCCAGTGCCAAGAGGAAGAAATACTATCACAAACTCGCGTCGCATGGACTTAATCTAAACCGGCCTCACAACCTGGCGGGCCAAAACTGTTTACGTGTAATTGAAAATTATGCCGAGGTGAAATAAGTATCGCGGGTCATTTATGAGATTCCTATTGGTCAATGATTGTTTATGTTACAAATGAGGGTCGAAGGTCAAAGGGTTTTCAGGGGCCCTTGTTCGTGCAGAACTGCTCTAGATGTGTGATCGTGCCTTTCGGTGTATGGCAGGGGATCGATCGATTGATAAAGCAATTGAATAAATGGTCGATTCGTGCTTCCACCCCTTTCAGATGCGATGCAGCAAGCACGTGTCTTTCGTCATATTTTCGCGTCCGCCTTAGTGAGTGAAAATACCGACGATGACTCCGCCGAATCAAAGAAAGTTTTTCCAACCACTCACACTCCAAAATTTTGGATAATTATCACCGTCGCTATCAACACCCAAAAATAACATTTAGAAGTTGCGCGATCTTAACTTTTCATTGTTCATTCATTAGCATAATTTTTCTTCTTTTTGGAGCAGATTTGGAAATGAGGTTCGCCGTGTCCTTCGCGTACCGCCTCGGCTTCTCGGCTTGGCGCCGCAAGTCCACCATTTTGGCTGCCATCGGCACTCTGCTGCTCCTGCTCGTCTGTCTGCAGTACTCTTCCTTCGGAGGAAGAACTGAGGGCAAAATATTTGCAGTGGAAGACTCCTCTTCGACGGAAGAGCTTCCGTCTGGCGGCAGCAAACAGCGCCGAGTGCAGTTCGTGCTGAACCAAGTGGACGTGGCGCCCTCCGAAAAGCCCTCGCGGCTGCCGGACCCTCCTGCACGAGAGGACCTCGAGCGACGACACGCCTTCCTGCAGCAGTATGCCGACGACAAGGTCTCTCTTATACTTTCTTTTCTCCACCTTCTTGGTTCGCGATATTGTTTTACATGGCTCCATTTACGTCTTCCCTCGACAAGCCCTGAAGTATCGATCTCTTTTTGTCCGTTCTTGTGACGTATTCTCCCCAGTTTCTGCCACTTTCCTTTATTCTTTTATTTACATTTCTCATTCCTTCGTCACTCGAATTATATTTTCTGCAGCATTTCACTATCTGCAATAAGAAGTCCAACTTGTAGCACTCGGCGTTTAGCGTATATTGATTTGCTAGTTCCACCGAGAACAAAAAATCGGATTTCATATACTCCAGTGAAAGATAAATTCGCTCTCTGCATCGATGAGCACAAATTATCAAATCAAACTCGTTCTTAATTAGGGCTCTCCCGCAGAGTTGCGTTGCACTTTCTTGACTATTCTACCATTGAGTAGATTAGCGGGAGTAGAATTATATATTTTCTGTATCAGTGACGTACTGATGAAGGCTAAAATTAAAATAGGAAAGTGCTAATCTTCCCTGGATGTTAAATTCTATCTGGCATCTATTGTTTTTAAAATTGTTTAAACAATATATACTATTAGTGCGTGTCGACATAATGTTCCACTATAAAGTATTTTATTCCAAGTTGATTACATAGATCTATTCAAATACAAATACATTCAATGGCTTTTTTAAGGATTTCAATAATGAAATTAATTGATATTTAAATTATGCACGCTATGTTATCCCTTTTTATGATTCGTAATATTATGAAACGTTTAAACAGCGTATTGAATTTAAAGAAAGAAACAAATAATTCAGTGATATCAAATTCTATTCTATTCACTTATGCTCTTTCTAGCAGTGTCACTGTTTTTGCTGTTAAAAAATATAAAGACAAATGTCTTGCAAAAGGGAATTGCATAGAGTTTTCGGAAAGATGCGTTGAAAAGAGTAGTCGCTTAATATTTCTCGTTATACATTTACGAAAATATCTTCTTCTCAGAAAATACTGAGTTTCATTTCTGTTTAAATTAAAACCCGTTAAGTTAATTAAAAACGTACAAAAACGAATTTATTTCACGGAGCTTACGCCTCGCCACGTACGGCAAAGATTCGAGTGGCTGAGACACAGAAACATTTTGAAAAAAAATATTTTGTGAAATAACCCGGAAATTGGAACAGGAGTTAATTGAGACACACTGAGTTGCCATAGGTGAGTCGTCTCTTCCTGTATGAATCTCTTACACCCTATCTCATCTAGGATATTTTACGAAATTTGCAGGTCAGTCAAATTTAAACTGCTAATAGTTGATTTTTTCATGTAAATGAAATGATGGTAAAAAATGTTTTAATGCTTAAACAGGGATGCCAATTTCACAAAAAAATTCGTCGTAATATTCGTCACCTCATTTGAAACAGAACCTATATTAAAAGATATTAACTCAACGAAGAAATTTTCATGAGTAATGCACCATTAGTAAATATGCTCTGAGTTTACGGTGTCGTAGAAATTTCTCATAGCGCCCCTTTGATTTCAAACCTGGTTGGGTGAATAAAACCGCAAAGAAAGTTCGGAAATTGCAGGAATTTATACTAATTTGATAAAACCTCAACGTTGCTGTTAATATATCATGCTTTAATTTTCACTTTCATCAAAGGCTCACCGCTTTCATGAATTTAAA
Source organism: Ladona fulva (assembly GCA_000376725.2). NCBI lineage: Eukaryota > Metazoa > Arthropoda > Insecta > Odonata > Libellulidae > Ladona > Ladona fulva. The sequence continues at coordinate 86,547 of KZ308844.1, read as the reverse complement.
ACGCGAAATTTTACTGTTTCTATTCTTATTCCGCTTTCTCATATCATCTGCTCAGTGTCCTTTATTCTTTTAAACTGTTATTTGTGAGATAATATATTTTTTATAGAAGTACTTTCTTTTCTAAACTAAGTACTTAGTAATAGCCAGTATTTTTTTATGTTAAGCTATAGGATTTGTAGATACGTGTTATCAACTCTGTTCTGCTTAACATAAATGTTAAACAACGTTGGCAAATAGTCAATTTTTTATAGTTTTATTTGGTAACTTCCAGAGGAAAGGTTTGTTCTTTTGATTCAAGAAGTAAAGAAGGTAAAGTAGATACAAATTGTTAACTTTAGTAGCTTTCTTCGCCAAGAATATATTATAACTTAATATTTAGATATTATGTTGATAATGAATAAAAATATTCAAAATATTTTTAACACCGAAGCAGTAAAATAAAACGATATATAACTATTGGAGTCTCGGAATCTTTACATTGGGAATCATCTGTACCTAGGCACAGATAACCCTACGGGAGTCATCTGTAGCATTCAGACCGGCTGAACAATTCATGGCAGTGAAAATGCGTCGAACTGCTACGCGACGGAGATGTTTATTGCGTAGTAAGGAAACATGCGCTCAGGACAGTACTCAGGAAAACAAAAGTATCACTACGTGTTTATATGTCGAAATTCAATTCGTTGTCAAGTCAAAATGTGGTGGGAAAAAATTTTGCTTGTCGAAAATTTCGTATTCTGAGCGGATAAAACCCAAGTTTACGGGAGTTAAATTCCTCCAGGCGGAATGTCGATTTTCAGAGCCTCCTTTGCAAATATTTGAGAAAGGAAAGCCATCATGGAAAATAATCGATACAGTCGATAAAACTTCACCATTGTGGACTCCCGGATAGCCTGGTATGTTGCGTGTTTGCCTATGGTGAAGGCGGTTCTGGGTTCAATTCCCGGTGAGGGTCCGTACGTACGAAATAACCTCAACTGTCGAAGCTACTTCAAAACTATGCTCCTACAAAGTTTGTTATTCCTACTTTTCTTTCTTATTATTTGTATAGTGATCGTCAGTGTAGAAGAATTGCCATCTTTTTTACGTTAAGAAGCAGATTGTTTAGGATATCGGAATACTCCAATATTTCTCGGTAACCAAATCGGGACATGATATTGTAGGTATAGTTATAGAGTTTAAAAAAAATTACATCGGTCGAGTTGTAGCAGACGCGGAAGTGTATCTTAATTGCGATGAGCTCCATCAGTCTCCGAAAAGCAGACTAAAGTTGCTGATAATCTGACTTATCGTCGAAAGAGAAGATTTTTGCCATATTAAACGGGTGAATTTTCCAGTGCCAAGAGGAAGAAATACTATCACAAACTCGCGTCGCATGGACTTAATCTAAACCGGCCTCACAACCTGGCGGGCCAAAACTGTTTACGTGTAATTGAAAATTATGCCGAGGTGAAATAAGTATCGCGGGTCATTTATGAGATTCCTATTGGTCAATGATTGTTTATGTTACAAATGAGGGTCGAAGGTCAAAGGGTTTTCAGGGGCCCTTGTTCGTGCAGAACTGCTCTAGATGTGTGATCGTGCCTTTCGGTGTATGGCAGGGGATCGATCGATTGATAAAGCAATTGAATAAATGGTCGATTCGTGCTTCCACCCCTTTCAGATGCGATGCAGCAAGCACGTGTCTTTCGTCATATTTTCGCGTCCGCCTTAGTGAGTGAAAATACCGACGATGACTCCGCCGAATCAAAGAAAGTTTTTCCAACCACTCACACTCCAAAATTTTGGATAATTATCACCGTCGCTATCAACACCCAAAAATAACATTTAGAAGTTGCGCGATCTTAACTTTTCATTGTTCATTCATTAGCATAATTTTTCTTCTTTTTGGAGCAGATTTGGAAATGAGGTTCGCCGTGTCCTTCGCGTACCGCCTCGGCTTCTCGGCTTGGCGCCGCAAGTCCACCATTTTGGCTGCCATCGGCACTCTGCTGCTCCTGCTCGTCTGTCTGCAGTACTCTTCCTTCGGAGGAAGAACTGAGGGCAAAATATTTGCAGTGGAAGACTCCTCTTCGACGGAAGAGCTTCCGTCTGGCGGCAGCAAACAGCGCCGAGTGCAGTTCGTGCTGAACCAAGTGGACGTGGCGCCCTCCGAAAAGCCCTCGCGGCTGCCGGACCCTCCTGCACGAGAGGACCTCGAGCGACGACACGCCTTCCTGCAGCAGTATGCCGACGACAAGGTCTCTCTTATACTTTCTTTTCTCCACCTTCTTGGTTCGCGATATTGTTTTACATGGCTCCATTTACGTCTTCCCTCGACAAGCCCTGAAGTATCGATCTCTTTTTGTCCGTTCTTGTGACGTATTCTCCCCAGTTTCTGCCACTTTCCTTTATTCTTTTATTTACATTTCTCATTCCTTCGTCACTCGAATTATATTTTCTGCAGCATTTCACTATCTGCAATAAGAAGTCCAACTTGTAGCACTCGGCGTTTAGCGTATATTGATTTGCTAGTTCCACCGAGAACAAAAAATCGGATTTCATATACTCCAGTGAAAGATAAATTCGCTCTCTGCATCGATGAGCACAAATTATCAAATCAAACTCGTTCTTAATTAGGGCTCTCCCGCAGAGTTGCGTTGCACTTTCTTGACTATTCTACCATTGAGTAGATTAGCGGGAGTAGAATTATATATTTTCTGTATCAGTGACGTACTGATGAAGGCTAAAATTAAAATAGGAAAGTGCTAATCTTCCCTGGATGTTAAATTCTATCTGGCATCTATTGTTTTTAAAATTGTTTAAACAATATATACTATTAGTGCGTGTCGACATAATGTTCCACTATAAAGTATTTTATTCCAAGTTGATTACATAGATCTATTCAAATACAAATACATTCAATGGCTTTTTTAAGGATTTCAATAATGAAATTAATTGATATTTAAATTATGCACGCTATGTTATCCCTTTTTATGATTCGTAATATTATGAAACGTTTAAACAGCGTATTGAATTTAAAGAATTATTTCTTTGCGAACTCCTTATTGAATAAAAATCCGGTTAAATTCGATTCCCTAAAAAACTCAATTCTTTCTTCAACGTTTCGCTTCCATGAGTTAGTTTTGCTATTATGGCAATAGCAAAATAGGTTTTATTTTAATTTTTTTTATTTTTTTTATATTTTTAATAT
>KZ308844.1:66570-82881 GCA_000376725.2 Ladona fulva | reverse complement strand
ATAAATATTATAAATAATGATAAGAAATATATTGAGTTATTATGATCTTACGACGGTCTGTTTCTGACTTAGGACCACCAGATATATTTTTAAACTAAATTAAGTTCCGTCATGCTTGACGGGGGCGTTTACTAGTAATAATATAATTCACGTTTTAATCGTTTTGCAAAGTTTCATCAATGCCAATCAAGTTAAAGGTGAAAGCAAAAAATGCATGCGAAATGCCAAGTAAAAAATCTTAATCACATTTTAACGACACTTATAATTCGTGGAACGGATGGGGGTAAACATTACGATTAAGAAAGACTGTCTTGTTTATGATCATTGTAGTTTATCATTACGGGAAACGCTAGAATCGCAGAAAGTCGCCTCATTTTCAAGAAGACTATAATCATCTTATCATTACAATCATGAAAGCACTCGTTCTCAATGTATTTATATGGGAAAATGCTTCCCCTACAAGGAACGCTGGGCACGGGTTGCCGTTGTCCAAAAATCTACATTATTATTTCCAATTTAATCTCGAAAATAACATCTCACTGCTTGTTCGTAAATATTTGGCAAAAACCAACTCGATTATGCCTCAACCACCGTATTCACCGGACATGGCCTACCATGATTTCTTCCTATTACCAAAACTGAAAAAATCCTTGAAAGGACGACGTTTTGGCAACATCGAACAGATCGCCGGTCACAGTTAAACATGTGTAACCTTTTTGACTGCCAACAATAGACTAAACTTTCAAAATGGCTGCCCTTAACAATGTATGTACGTTACAGTATGTTTACCAATACACAAGAATTTTTGAGATTTGGAATTATACAGCCCGGGAAATTTAAAAAGTCCACTTATTTTATGGTCACACCACGTATATACATATATACTTACACGAGTTAAAGTAAGGTAAAAATCTATTACCATAAAGCTTTCATACTGCAAGCTTGATGATAATAAAATTTTCAAACTCCGTTCCGCACAGGTTTTACGACTTTTCAGGAAAATGAATTCTTTACCGAAAATAAATAGTAGTAGTATTGCTTAAAAGTGGTTCGACAGCTTAGGTCATTTCGCACGTGGGCCCTCACCAGGAATCGAAATCCCTCATCAAAATATATTCAACAGCCGCTCCATGTATTATAAACGGACGTACTATGAACAGTCCTAGCATCGAACCCATTATGGTAGTATCATTGAACATTATTATGGTAGTTGTCCAGTTACCATTACGTTTCAGAAGCTCCTCCATTATCTATACCTCATGTTTCAAGGCGATATCACATCGAGAAGTAGCTAAAAAAAATTTCTAGTTACCTGTACAATTTATATAGAGGATCTCAGATATCTCACAAGGTGACCAAAATATTAAACAACCCGTTTATAATAAATAAACGAAATTTGAAAAGTCCTAACATTTAACCCAGGATCATTTAGGAGATATCTACTCAAATTACATTACAGAATTTGCTTCAGAAATAATAGCATCAGGGAAGCAAATAGATTAGGTGAGGTATTAATATATCCCCTGACACGCCACTAGCTGTTTGCGGCGACTTACAAGTTTAATCCATCTTTTAGGTTTCAAGACGACACGATATTGGGTAGATTAGGTAAGGTATTAATACATCCTCTGCCATACGCCACTGGCTGATTGCGGCGACATACAAATCTAAATCTATCCGTTTGGTTTTAAGATAAACCATATTGAAAAATACCATATATGGCAGATTAGGCTTGTATGAAATCGCAAAAAGTGCCGTCTTTTGGGGCCTTTTTAGAATCGAACCCAAAGTACACAGGAGCAATGTCTCATTAAGTGTCTTGTCTAATGCTCGGGGTCTTCACGCGAAAGAATCGCAGAGTCTGTGACGCTTTTCGTTCAGAGGAAAATCCCAAAAACAAATGACTGTAAACTCTCACGGTGTACAAAATCGCGAAAAGTAACTTATTTTGGGCGTTCTAGCTTCGAACTCATGATACCCAGGAGCAATGTCTCATATATTCTTTAGTGTTCATGGTAGGAGTCTTTATATGCAAAAGAAATCGCCGGGTGTTATCCTCAGAAAGCGTCTCTATCTTATCGGAAAATGCAAAAAGAAATATATAGAAGGCCCCAAATGTGGTCCTTTTCGCGATTTTATACATAGCGCGGATTTTCAAAAATTAGTTTAGGGCATTTTGCGTTAAGATAGAACGTTGATATTCACAATATCAACATTAGAAGAAACAGATTTATATCGCATGTCGTAAAGACTTGCCCTAGCGGCCATAGGCTCGATGCTACGACGCATCAAGGAATTGCCACCACCGGCGTATGGCTAGGGGTGTATTAATGGCTTGCCCAATCTACCCTGTATTGTATTGTACCCTGCATTGTACTTCCCAGAATGGAGTCGTCTTGAAACCCAACCTATAGATTTGTAAGTTGCCGCAAGCTGCCAGTGGCGTATGGCAGGGGGTGAATTAATGTATTAGCTTCTCTGATTCTATCGTTGCTGGAGGAGATTCTGTGTTGTAAGTTCATTAGATTTCTTCTAAATTTCCCTGGGTTCTCACTGTTGAAATATCCTCTATTTAATCTACACGTGGCGGGTATTTAATAATTTATTTGGGTAACCTTCCGAGAAGCCAGTTAAATAGAAGCCATAGTTTAAATTTTTCATGCGATAGCTTTCCTTGCTATATTTCATATTTAACGTTTACCACTTCCATATTGGTCTATAGTACGAAGCCAGGTCAGGTTAAATATTCTTTCATAATAAATATACGGGAAACCGGAATAATGTTTAAAAATTTTCCCGATACAATATCACCTTTAAACCTCAGGGAAAGATATTGAAGGAGTTTCTGAACCGTAATATTAACCGGACAACAAACAATTATCCTGGGTTCGATGCTATGACTATTGCAAATTTCGCCCGTTTAAAATACATCGGGAGAATTTTAATATTTTTGCAGCACTTCTTAAATAGATAAATGGCTATAACTCGTCCGATGCATAGGATTCATGGCTATGTATAATATTATAGGTTAACTTTCCAATTCATAGTTGCTACGACAATAGGCCAAATTTACGTCCCTAAGGAATCTATAGGAAACTTGAAATTCATTTTCTCGGTTCTTCCGAGATTGATTGCCACTTGAGACTTTGGGTATTGTAATAGACTATACTGCATAGCGTGATTAGTAATAATACTTTCATGAATGACCCTTCGATGCCACCAAAGTATAGATTCTCAACGAGATTTTATAGGAACACGTTCTTAAGCTCGAACTTCGCAATACGAAAGGCAGAGAAGTTTAATAACTCGAAAACTTGCAGTATGAAAGCAACTTTTACTCGAATCCAATAAAGAGTCTACGAAGAGAAATTCTGATCAGAATCTGCTCTACATCGACTTTGATTGTTTTCTTAGTTTGGCTGGTCGTCCACGCAACTGTCGGGCGTATACGTAACACTGATCGCAGTGGACGCATACACTGCGACGGAAAGGATGCTCATCAAAGGTTGCGATTGGTAAATAAAAATTGATAATTACCACACTAATTGCGACTCACTTTCAAGAAAACAACAGAGAGATAATGTAACAAATGGTACATAAATGTTCTTAATATTTACTCCCCATTCTGCTTTGATGCGCGACAGTGATCGATTAGGGAAGCAGAATCATGGCTCATTCAACCCCTGCCATTCGGCAAAAGGCGGCTTGCAGGGTAAATGTAGATTTACTCAACGAAAAGAACGTTTAGAAGCTGAATCCTTTTCAAATTTCGTTGATAAAAATGAGCTGATTAATAAAACATTCCTAAAAGCTCATAAGTGCGTCTCACCGATTCGTCGTTACAAATGAATCGTACCTGCAAATGATAGAATCTCATAAAATTTCTTCCTCTTCATACAGTCCATCATTAATTCTTACCATTTATTTTATATGGGCCTCAATTATCATTGTATTCTTATAGGAAAATGTATGAGCTCGGATTCAGCAATGGCATTAGTCGTCAGGGGGACAGGTTGTTTACAACCTCAAAATTTTAGATTTTCGTTTATCAAAGTTTTCGCAATTATGAACAGATATCAATGTTGGATGGGCAAAGTCTTTATTCAATTTCGCTTCTCTTGTTCTTTGTTTCGATTTCATGCGATTATTCTTCCTGGTTTAATTTTGCTAATGAATTAAACCCTGCAAGCGACAAAAGTGAGTTTTACAAGCATTTCTTATGGAAAGAGTTTTAAACGTCTGGATTAGAACCGGGGAAAGTTAGGTGAATAAAAAGTAACCTATTATCTGTCCGGGGATGACGTTGGAAAGTTGCACGAAATGTGGTTCTCGAACATGCACACATACAAACTTTCTACTTTATTTATGAGATTCTAAAAATTCAATTGTAAAATAAACTAAATTTAAATCTTATTTTTTCCTAAAAATGTACACACACAGAGTTTCCAACTTTCTCAAGGACTTTCTCACTGATCTGTGTGAAGTAGAGTTATATTAATCTAAAGATACCGACCAATTTCTGGAGGAATTATTAAATTTATTCATCCAAGTTTTTTACGCCATAAATAGAAATTCGTATTTGTTCATTAGCTTGAAGGTGACTTATCGGCAATTATGGTAGCGTTTACGTGAAGATGAAAGACAATGCCTTTCTTAATTATAGAAGGGATTTTTACTGCTCACTTTGTCTTAATTCTTGGAATTCTCCGACGCTGTATAAAGTACCAATTCAGAGTTCAGTAGATGTGGAAGATACAAGAATTGCTTTTGATGAAATGTTGGAGGCATTACACAAATGGACGTGATTGGCAATTAATAAGTTTAGGTTATATATATAAATGTTCAATATAAGTTTAAGTATGTGGTTTATTTGCCAACCCTTGTCTACAAAGTCTCCCGCACGGCATGTCCAATGTTCTGGCCGCATTACTAAATAGGTAGAGCAACCGCCCATCAATTGGGAATATTGGAATCCTGGTCCTCTCAGAATTTTCTTAAGTCCATTTTTCTTTGGGAATATATGATTTATTATTTTCTCCACCTTTAAATGTTTGTTTCTCATAGATCTTTATTATTTTTTGAAAAGTTGCTTCGATATTTTCATTAATTATAAATCGCACGTTCTAAACAACATAAATGACAGAATTTCCTTTATGATTAAAGTCAATTTTTTTGTTCGAGATTCGTTCGATTTCTCCTAAATATTTTCTAGGTAGAGAAAGTTGAAATGTCTGTTATGGGAATGCTTTTGTTCTCAATTTCTGTTCATCTCAATAATCTTCCTGCATTTTGCACAAGGTCGACACCAGACATCATCAGCTATTTTTCAACCTTTCTCGCGGCCTCTTCGGTAATTTTGACCACCACCGGCGTGCGTGCGTGCGTGAGTTTATTAAATGTTAGAGTAATTAAATGTGAATTGGGATTAGGGAAAGATAAATAACAGCACGGAAGGGCTGTGCGCCTATTCCTATAAGAGGGAAAAACATTCCCATAAGAGTATGGGAAAGACGCGGCATGGTAGCTGACTGGTTAGAATACCTACCGGGAAAGTTGGAGACCTGGGTTCGTGTCCCAGTCATGTCGCCACTTTTCACACCTGGGATTCCTTAAATGTGAATTTTTTCACCGCCAAGCATTAAGTCTTTCTATGGACGTGAGCAAAATCTTTTCCACAATTGCAGCCTCCTTTCACGAGGTAACGACTTCCCAAATCGAAGTTATTATAAATACGCGATGATGTTGTTGCTTTCGACTGCATTCCGATCGTCATTTGAGATTGCGTCAGAGTGAATCGCGCGACACCTATATTACGGAAATTCTGATATCTGTGCGCTGTCCGGAAGAGCGAGCAATTACTCAATGAAAGTCGATTCAACATGGCTGCTGCTCTTTCAAGGCCCTGTTTTGGGCCCCGTCGCGAACGGGGTATAGGAAATCGCCCAGATTGATTGCTATCAAGTGGAATCTTCCTGTGACGTCACCGTGCGGCGGCCGACATATCAGCTGAAACAGCGGACTGGTGAATGCAGAAGGAGACTAGATGACGGCGACAGAGGAGTTGCTAAGCGCCGAAACCCTGAGGGGCCTTCTCAGGGCCTCTCATCCGGACGTGGAGGTCGCCTCGTTCGAGACGGAGGAGGCGTCGGGGCGAGGCGACAACTACACGGCCGTGCTGTACCGTGTGGAGGCGCGGGGAGTGCGGCGGAGGAGGCGCCGCGAGGACGAGCCCTGGAAAGGGTCCTTCATTCTCAAGGCGTTGCCGGAGAACCCTGAAAGGAGGGAGTGCTTCCAGTCCGACTCCCTCTTCCGTAACGAAGTGGCCTTCTACACCAGCGCCCTGCCCGCTCTCCTCGCATTCCAGGTCACTCATTGCAGCTCATAATTAACCGAAAAACTCGAATATTTACTTCTCCTAATATCGCGTGTGTATTTTGAGTGACGTATTAATGTCCGAGAATTCTCGGATTCCAGCTTTCTCGTTGAAATGGTGATAAAAGAAAACGAAGTGAAACTGTACTACCGCGTTGTAATGAAAATAGTCAAATATAAAAATACGTAAACGAGCATTTCCGTGAACTTCAAACGTCAGGGGCTCCCTTCGATTTTGGGTTCCTTTTGCATTTAAGTAAATTATCCATTAAGATCGTCGCTTAAATACAATTTGATGTCGAATCCTTGGATATAATTTACTTAAGGCATTTGATTTTGCATCTTTTTCCCGAAGTTTAGATTTTTCAGAATCTCAAGTAAAAAATGTTAAGAATGTAAATTTTCGTGGGCATGCCCAGATCAGAAAAGATCCTCCGAGAAAAACTTCTCATTGATATGGAATTCACTTATTTATGTATGAATCTCTTCATGTTTGTCAAATGAACAGCTACTTCTGTGTCGTACTTCTTTAGAAGTTATCATTTGAATTGTTATTTTATGGTTTAGAACAATGTACGTTGTATTAAAAAAATAGTATTTTAAGGAACAAAATGTGCGAAGTCTGCATGTATCGAATCCAGGACTGCCTCTCTTTCGAATTAGATTAAAATTATTTCTTTTAAGAAGAAGAGGAAAGAAGTTTTGTTTTTCAGAAAAAAATATTTTCAGTAGGTTGAGTTTTCAATAGCCAATTTCAACCATACATTTTCGTGAACGACACAAATGGAGAAGTAATAGTATTTTTAAAATACGTCGACAGCTGAGGTCACTTCGCGGACCCTCACCGGAAATCGAACCCGGAACCGCTATCACCGAAGGCGAACGCGCAACCTACTTGGATAGAAATTTGTTGATAATTTCAAGGATCAAGCAATGACAACGGCACAGACTCTAATCAGGTGCTTGTGCACCCCCTGCCAAATGCCTCTGGCGACTCGCGGGATCCCAACACACCACCTGAGGTAAAGGAGTGAACACTGGCCGAGGTCTGCCCACATAGCGATGTTACGAAGGACAGAGAAAAGCAATAACTTTGGGAGCCCAGGATAAGTGAAAAGCTTTTGTGTGCGGCTGGCGTAGTGCAACTATACGTATACGTATGGAACGCTCCTCATTTTGCTTGCAAGATCCCGTTGACAAGATGCATCTGACTGTAGTACCTTTCCATTGCCATAGGTGGTGCGCTGTGCTTAGATTTCGATTAATACTCCGTGAGTCACCAGTGGCGTATGGCAGATGGTATATTGACACCTCATCTACCCTGTTAGCTTCTCTGATGCCATGGGGAAAGAACGATAGAAGTAACTATCTGTTTTAGCGATTATTTCCTTGTGACACTTGGTCGTCGCTTCACGAAGATCACGCTCGTTTTACCGGAATTGCAATGCCTTCTACTTCGCCCAAAAATTCTGAACCGATGAAAAATTCTTCCGTCGCTAGTTTTACCTTCTCGCCAGAAGCATACTCCACCGACACAGTGATTTTATGATAGCTGTAACGCAATTGTCGAACCTTAAATCTCCAGTGACAAAACGAGCTTCTCTACGTTGAACCATCTCTAAATCTGAAACTAACCATACTTCATGTAGATCCCAAATTGCGCTGCAGTAGTCCAAACTTGGTGGAATGGAGAAAAAGTTAGAGATTTCTTTGACTCCAGATGGGTATTTCCTAAGGAATCTACTTGTTAATTTTTGCATTCTATTTGATTTTCGTATAGCATTTCGAAGACGTTCTTTGAACGATAAATTAAATTTGAACAATAACTTCTGAGTGTAAAAATAAAATCAAAAGTACTCAATTGTCTTAGCCATCCCAAACGATGCCGATATCCCAAGTAAAGAAGAAGGAAAACATTTTAAATGCAATCCATTAGCATAGGAAATAAAACAACATTGGAAACAGTCACAATAGTTTCAATGGTCACGTGATTCACAGGAATTGCTATAAAACATTATAACACACATCTAGAAAAATTAAACATCAACGAGAATATTAAAATAGGTATTCACAAGGGAGTAATTTTTAAGCAGCATCAATAGTTAGAAAGTTGGAAGATATGCAATAGAAAGATATTTGATTTGGTGTTGACCGTGAGGAGCGATGAAAATCAAAATAATAACCTTTTCCATGAAAAAAGGAACAGCCCAATTACATCCATTTCAATAATAATTATTACTTATGAATAAATAATTATTATTTATGACACGATTGACCATTCCCCAACAGGAAAACTCCGTCCAGCCGGGACTCGAACCCGGGACCTTGGAGTTTGGGCACGCAAACCACTTCACCACCTGAGGGGACTCCTGAACATTTGTTGTAAAGCACGAACTCTGATAGATATTCTGAAATTTGGTACGCTAAATACGTTAGTGGAGCTCATGTAAGTCATGGCAACGCTCTTCTATACATTCAAATCAAGCTGCTTATCTTTGCACCATTATGGTATAACGCTTAGGTACAGGATGTGGATTTGCTACAGCAAATGATCTAACCTTGCTCTTTACACCCGGTCGTTAATGTTGACAAGAAGTCAATTTGGCCGTAGATTAATTCCCTGCAGAGTACCTGGTGTGATGCATTCTTTATCTCATAAAATTCCGTCAAATGCAACTCGTTGAGCTCTATTTTGGTGAAAAAATTTATAGAACCGATCGTTTTTTGTAGATAAAGTAGGCAAAATATAAGCTTTTGAATCAGTTTTATATGGGACAGTCCGTCAAATGCTTTTAGCAGAATGGTTTTGTGTAATTGTTAGATTGCCCCTGGGGGATTGGTTCGATGGTAGGGTTCGAGTCTGGGGTCCGATTTTGTAATTTGTCGATTGTCGGTGTCGGTGGACATGTCGGCCATCTCTGGATATTTGTCGATGGAAATCCACCAAGGTGATTTTGTAATTTGTCGACCGAGGTCGATAACCTAGCATCCTCGATGTCGATCAAAATTTGGCACTCGAGAACGTACGAGTCCGTCGATAAGCAGAAGTAAACAAACATGGCAGAGCGTTTAGTCGCCCATTTCCTTGCGGAAGAAATTGAAAGACGTGAAAATATCACCCGTAGACGTGTTAGGGATATTTTAAATCCTTCTGATGTTTTGGCGGAGGAACTCTTGAGAATATTAAGGTTGTCAAATATCTGATTGATATTTAACACCTCGCGTGAGGCGAGCAATATGTAATAATATGGAATTCCGATTCATTCATGACCATTTTCTCATCTAATGAATTCATATAGGAGTTATTACTTTTTATGATGTGTATTAATAAAGATTCCTTTATAGAATTACTACATTTATTCCGTTTCAGATTCTATGTGCCTTAAACTTCGCTATCCCTTCGATAGCTATCTTAGGAGACATGGATATTTGCATACTCTGTCGCAGTCTGAAGTTTGCTATAACACACCTTAAATCAATCAATAACAATATCAACATTTATATAAATATCAAGTAAACTTTCTCTGATTAACTTCTTCATTTCTGAGTCTGTATGCTCAGATTTTCACTGCCACCGAGGCATATTCCCTTTTATGTGTCATTATTTAACTGCATCGGAAGTACATAGGAAAATTAATCATTCATCTGCGTATTTTTATCAACTCACTCCACTTTATTTTATTCCAAACTCATTTATGGATATTTATGGAGCATTATGTCTCTATTGCTATAAAGTTTGCAGTTGCTTCAAGTTTACAGAATGTTTTATTTACATCATATGGTATTAGAGAGGAAGCCGATTTATCATTTTAAAACTATAGTTGCACCAACAGAAATGTAGTATCACGTGGAAGTAACGTATGTCGAGATAGTCATTCCTTCATTTTATATTATNTGGATATACCATTGAGTGGACCCATTCTGCAGGAAAAGGCAAATTCAATTGCTTCAAACCTTGGGATTAATGACTTCAACTGCTCTACTGGTTGGTTGTCGCGTTTCCAGAAACATCACGGGATCTCCTCGCAAGTGATATGCGGAGAGAATAATAAAGTGCACGAACCAGATGCAAATGAATGGCTTCTACATTTCAAGCACCTCCAGAAAAAGTATGACCCGACATTTTCAACATGGATGAGACAGGGATGTTTTATAATCCTTTGCGAAACCGCTTTTTAAATATGAAGGGAGAAAAATGTAATGGAGGCGCCCGTAGCAAGCAGAGATTAACCGTTGTTCTCACCTCTAATTCGGATGGGAGAGAGAAGCTTCTATTTTGGGTGATAGGAAAATCCAGGAGCCCATGCTGTTTTAAACAGACTGACCAGTCTAAGCTGCCCTGTGACTTTTCACACCACAAAAAGGCGTGAATCGACGGAATAGCACTCCGACAGTGGCTCTTGAAATTTAATCTCTCTTGAATCTTGAATAATTTAATATGAAAATACAGAATCGGCAGGTCCTGCTGACAATGGATAATAGTGCAGCGCATAACTTAGGCAAATTGCAGCTCAACCATGTGAAAGTTTGCTTCTTCCTGGCAAACACTACGAGGCGTCTTCAGTCCCTAGATCAGGGTATTATTGCCCTCATANTGACACTTCTCTTAATTTCGTAGGACAATTGTTTCTAATTTAATTTTGTAAAAGAAAAAAACCTCTGTAAGTATTGAAAACGTAATTTACGTACATCTCTTATGGAAACGAATTTGGTGCTCCTGGGTTCGAACCCGGGCCTTTACAGAGATGAGATTAGTTTTGCTGGTGGTTTCAGCATCGTAGAAACACAATGCAGTTTGTTTCAGATCTCTAAGTCTAGCCGTTTCTGAGATAAATAGGGGAACGAACGGGCGGACAGACATTTGCTTTTTGTAATTAGGATATCATCATCATCGGCTATTTTCAATCAGACGTCGGATGTAGGCCTCTCCAAGCGCTTTCCAATTCTCTCTATTCTGAGCCTCTCGTTGCCATGTTACCCCTAAATACTGAANGATTACGTAGAAGCCAATGATCAAGTTGCTGTTTGTTGTTTACCTGAAGAAGAAGCCAATGAAGTTGAGGAATCTTCAGATGAGAGTGAAGAGGAACCTATGGAGCCACCCAAACGTGCTGAAGTCATATCCGCTCTTAGCGTCCTCGAGCGCAATACGGCCACCACAGCTATCGTTTCAGACAATTTTTCAAGTTGTTTGGAGAGCTTATCATTTGAATGTATTCGTAATATGCGCCCTGTGCTTCGGCAACAAAATATTCTTAATTTTTTCAGGCCTAGTGAAAATTAAATAAATATGATATCAATATAGGAAACGGGTAAGGGTCCCAAGGAAGAATGGACTTGAAAAAGTCTGACGGGACCGGGAATCGAACCCGGGTCTTCCAATTACCGGTCGAGTGCTCTGTCCGTTGAGCTATCCTTTCGGGAGAGTTTGTGGGCAAGGAGCCGGCAGATTTTGTGGGCAACCGGTCCGGGTTCGATTCCCGGTCCCGTCAGACTTTTTTCAAGTCCATTCTTCCTTGGGATTTTTCCTGGGTGCGCACCATCTTGCNAGGTAAGTGTACTCTGAACAAACATCAAGGGGTACCTCTTGTAGTAGGATTGGTACTTGTGCTGCAAAAGAATTATACATTACCTTCGTTTTCGATAGGTTTATCCTGAGTCCTATTTTCTGTCCCGCCGTGTTCAGTTCTTAAACTGCGACTTAAGTACGAAATTTAATAAAATAAAAATATTAACAGAAAGAAAAGGAAGCGATAAGGAATGAAGTATAATGAGGGAAAGTTAAGTCCGTCAGTGTCGGTTGAGATTTGATTTAGAGGAAGAATAGAAGACATTTCTTAAATGCGGACGGTTGGCGAGATGGTAGAGCCTACAGAGACAAACATGACAAGATTTATTATATATTTCGGTATTTGGAGATCTTGGTTCTCTGTAGTACGGAGATTGTTTATTCTGTTCATCGCCTGGAAAAACTGAAGCTGATTTTTGAGTGAAAAGAAATACATGCAAGCTTCAGCGTCTTTGGATTTGGTCTCTTTTTCAGAAATTGCAGATGAATGTCATGCAGGATTTAGTTAGGAAGTTCTTCGGTGAAATGGAGCAGTAATCGAAATACGGCAAGAGAAGTGAGGTAATAAGTTATTTTGTTAGGAAATGCGGTAGCAAATATTTGAGTCGCACAAGTGAAGAAAATCATCTGCGGTACGGTAATCATTAATTACCGAGACTAAGGGTGGATATGTAGAAAGGAAATTATTTGTTATATACTTTAAAAGGATGAATGTTTTCATGATTTCGGACACACAGTGGAATGCCTTTTAGTCGGGTTAAGCTGCTCCAACAAGACAGCTGAACTACAACGGAATGTTTGGCGTTGATCAGTGTCGATGATGGATTATTCGGAAAATCAGTTTCATTTGAGATATTTTTGATGAAATATCAAAGATATTAATAGCAAATAACTAGACTGGGTCTTTATGGAACAAGTGTGTACGTTTTAGTCCATTCTGAGGATTGCAAGTTTGCCTTAAGTAGCTTCTGTCTTTCATGTATGACAGATGAGATACAGGAAGCGAAGTTTTCCCGCCAAAATATCTCTGTCGATAGAATTAAATGCACTAATGGAGAAGAGTCAGAAATGTGACTTCGCTGTGGTCAGTTGCAGGGCAAACATTATTTATAAAAATGTACTGATTTTATTATGAGACTCGTATTATATCCAGACTGAAGTAGTGTTCTCGCTTAAAGTTACCTTCTTCGTATTCACGAAGAAAACTTATGTATCTCCCCGGTGATTCAACGAACTCTGAATCTGCTGTTTTAAGTAATCTCTGATTAGCCCAACTGTATTTGAAGTTCCATATCTTACTCTTTTACGAAAATTTCTTCCTAAGAATATTGCAGCCAAGTGATTACCTTTGCTGATAGTTACTAGAATTATAATGGAGACTAGCTGTAGTGCCCGTCGATTCTCAACACGGAAAATAGAGATTAAATTAAATATGGTAGTCCTATTTGTATAAAAGAAAACTTAACATCTCTCAACTTTGCTCAATGGGACAGATTATCAAAAACGAAACTTTTCAAATCAAAGTTGTTGTCATACATCTGTAGTCGAAATTTTGAATCGACGATAAAAATATGATTGTATAAAATTTCCTTTCTTATGAAAATTGTCCCCAGTTCGCACGATGATTCTTTTTTTCATTTGCTATAGAAATAGAGCCCGAAAAAGATTCATATGAAGTTTGCATGAACACCTTATAGTAACGGATTGACTCTCATGGGATCGAAGTTGACACCAATAAATACACGAAAAGGAATCTGTATGTCGTCGTTTTTTAAAAATGTGCAAATTTGCATGCTTTATAACAACTGGTCCTCTAGTTCTAGGCGAACATTCACCCTTTCACACCTACGCTCAGAATATCTCAACTGCCTATTAGGAAACGATGGGAGGTTAAAATTGATAATTCCATACTATTTGCGAATCACCTGACTCTTAGGATATAAAATAGATAGCCAATGTAGCAAATGAAACATCAAATTTCGTTATTATTTATTGTGCTTTGTTCTATGAAATGTGACAATCGAAGCAGAGTCAACGTTTAAGCACTCCCTGCCATCAGCCGAAAGGCGGCTTGCAGGGTAGATATGCAGATGTAGATTTACTCAACGAAAATAATATTTAGACGTTTTATCATTCTGAAATGCCGTTGACAAAAATGAGCTGAATAATAAATAAATGGTGGTATGTATGTACATACATCCCTGCGATTCGTCTATGCAAATCATTCAACACTACAAATGCTGAAATCTCATAAAATTTCTTCCTCTTCGCATACCTGTAGGTACATCAATAACATTTGCCGTGCATTTTGTAGAGACCTCAATCCCAAATGTATTCTTGTAGGGAAATGCTTAAGTTCGGATTCAACAATGGAATTAGTGGCCAGGGGTACGAGTGGTTTACAACCTCAAAATTGTTAAATAGTTTACATTTACATTTAAACCCCGCAAGCCGCCAATGGAGCGTGGCAGAGGGTGTACCGATTTGTTTACAACCTCAAAGTTTTAGAAAAGTGTCGTTTATTTGTTCAAAACTCGTAAATTAAAAATGAAAACAATATTCGACGACGAAAATGACGATCTTCATTCAATTTCTCTTCTCTTGGTTTTTATCTCGATTTCATGCAACTTTTCTTTCTTATTTAGTTTTACAAAAGAAACAAACCCTGCAAGCGATAAAAGTGAACTAAAATGCATGAGCTCGGATTCAACATTGGAATTATTCGTCAGGGGGACGGGTTGTTTACATCCACAAATATCACATAATGCTCGTCCATTTCATCAAAATTCTCGCAATTTCGAATCGAAAGCAATGTTACACGGCCAAAACAACAATTTGCATTTAATTTCCCTTCTTTGGTACCTGTCTCGATTTCGTACAGCTATTCTTTCTTATTTAATTTTCCAGAAGAAATGAAGCCTGCAAGCGGTAAAAGTGAACTTAACATGTATTTCTTACAGGAAACATTTTTTCGAACCTATAATCTGTGGGGAACAGATGTAATGATGTTCCAATCTGGAAAGTTGGAAAACGTTTAGTTATAGAGTTTTTGGGGGAAAATAAGTTTTCCCCTCCTCTACTTTCCCTACCCCTCTCTCTTTCACCTATGACGTCATTAGAAATATATTGGTCCATTTAACTATTGAAAGATGTAAGATATCGGGATAAAAAGTAGCCTATGTTTCAATTCAGGACATACATTATCACTGTAAATTTCATCAATATCGGTTGGATAGTTTTTGCCTAATGCGATAACAGACAGATAGACAAATAGATAGGCAGACAATACATAATCTTATTAAATAGGTGTTATGGACTCATTATCACTTCTAATTACCATATCACTTTTATTGAAATTTTATTTTATGTACAGAAACGGTTCCCTTACTGATTTATTATAGGTATAGATTGCTATAAAATTAACTTTTCGTTTAATGCCTTTCGATTTAGTAATTGAGTATAGTTACATTATTAGATTAACACAATCTCCTAATTAAAAAACAAATTGTTAACAACTTTTACTTAATGTAATAACAACTGAGTAAAAGTAAGTCTATCTATGCTAATGCGCAGCTAAAATTTACCGCTCTGATAGATTGCTGAATCTATGGACAAATGGCACTGTGGGCCCAGAATATGACTAGCCCCTTTGTTTTTTTGTTTTAATTGGTGGGATTTTCATTAGATATCCTTTGCTAAAACGTCACAAAATCGAGAATTGAAACATCCCTTTACCATCACTGATTCTTTCAATGATTTTAATTTTAATGCAAACAAGTCATCGCAGGTAGAGGGCTTGAAACCACTCCTTGATTGAAAAAACTTATTCTTGTTTCTGCACCGAACACATATCCTCCAGCCATTCCCTTCTGAGCTAAACAACCCACCTGAAGCCTTCATACACTCCTCCTATCCTTGCTTCAGACGCCAATGGTTTATACAATACATTTTACATTTAAATGTGACGATCTAGCATCAAGACTTCAAGAACTGAACGCGGCGGGGCAGAAAATAGGACTCGGGATAAACTTATCGAAAACTAAGGTAATGTATAATTCTTTTGCAGCACAAGTACCAATCCTACTACAAGAGGTACCCCTTGATGTTTGTTCAGAGTACATGTACCTAGGACAACTGGTTACGACAGGAGAGAAAAACAGGATTAATGAAGTGAATCGAAGGATGAAACTAGGCTGGAGTGCCTTCGGAAGAAACGCCCACATTCTGAAGTCGAAAATGCCAATGGTCTTGAAGAGAAAGGTCTTCAACCAATGCATTCTACCAGTTTTGACATATGGAAGTGAAACATGGGTGTTAAACGCAGCAATAACCCAGCGACTTCAGACTACACAAAGAAGTATGGAACGATG
>KZ308844.1:0-18301 GCA_000376725.2 Ladona fulva | reverse complement strand
AATTGATAACTGTATTTTAACCTTACTATCTCATAAAATTTATATTAAAACTTCTGTTAAGGGTCATTCAGTATTATCATTATTAATCGTTTAATAATTATTATATTGAAGGAATTACAAGAGCTTTTTATTTATAAAAGGAATTACTCTCAGAATGTAGTGGCATACTACTACATTTTCCTCCATTATGAAATCAAATTATAACTTTCCGGGAAATTTTTAAGATATGAAAAATTGCTCTACATATTTGAAGCCACAAACAGTAGGAAATTAAAAAAGAGACTAAATTTTAGGACAGCATTCTGGATCCTCCATGGATTGTGACCTCCCCGTGGATTTGAGGGTGGTCAACTGTGGCATTGGAGACTGAACCCTGGGAGGGACATGAAAATCGAATCAACCTGAAAGATGGAAGATTAATTATAGTAAACTACATGCAAATTCGGTGGTGGAATTACAATTTATGGAAAGGACGTCGTTACAGGAAAAGACAATCAAATCTTTCTGTTTGCTGAAACTAATTTTAAATATTCTATCATTCAGTTTCAAAACATTTAAGTAGAAATACATAGAAAGCAGACAAGAATAGATTTGTCTTCCACTGTGGAGGACATACATTTAATCGCCCTCTATGAAATTAAACTCAACCCTTCTTTAGGCCTTTACAAACCAAGCTTTATAATGATAAGAAAAGACTGAGCCAAAGCAATTGTATCTGCAAGTCATTCGAGATCATTGTCACCTTTCTACAGTAAAATAACTCCCTGTTCATTTTCTATAGCAGATACATCCCCTTGCAGTGAAAAACGGCATTCAATGTACTTTATCTTTTCTACCGAAAGGGAAGTAATTTCCTACTAATTGGTGACATTAATTAAAGAGCCCATACTTGGGCTCAGAGAATAAACGAAAACGGACACAGACTGTACAGAATCTTCTACTAAAACCACTCACCTTCCGCACCAACTCCTTGTGGTAATAGCAATGGCTTCTAAACTCTGGATTTTGGTCTTTCTAGTAAGCCACATAACATTTCTGATCCGCTGTTCCTCAATTCTCTCGGCTCTGACAAATTTCTCGCTCAATTCCTTGTAACATTTCGCCATTCCGCCGTAATCTTCCTAATCACATCAACTGGAATAATTAAGCAGAATTTATAATCAACAAACCAAATCTCATAACACCTACAGCACCAAATTCTAAAGATATCAATAACCGAATCACATACATACTCGTCATTTTAATATTTCTTTGTATGAAAATGTGACTTTCTATACCTATTAGTATGAAAAAACTATGTGAATTAAAAATAGAAAAATGCAAAAAATAAGGACAATCAAAAAGACATGCAACTAGGTGGACGGATTTATCGGCTCTAACTTTTGAAACCTTTTTTTTTTAGCCTTTTGTAGTAAATTAATCTTTTAATTACACCTTATAGCTTGTAACACCGTAACATCAATCACGGAATTTATCTTCGACCCGCTCGAATGTACTCTTAACTAATCTGACTTGCTTCATTGCTCATACATTGCAACCCTGGGTACCTCATTTTATGTTATTTTGCACCGATCTGGCGTCTAAAGCTTGTCCATTATTGGAGGAGTCTTTGCAGTGTTGCATTTTTAAGACGACATTGAAAAAAAATCAACTCTGGATTAGTGTAGCGAAGGGTTAGTTTGTTGGCAGCTTGCTTACGTTACGAATTATTATGCTTCTTAAAATTTTGAAATTACGAAGATTAACCACAATTTAAACTAAATGGGATGTTCAGAAAAATAACAAAACATATTAAATTCAGTTCATGACGAAAGACTAATTATATTATATAAAGATTACAGATGGTGGAATTGGGTTTGCACTCTCACTTTTCGAAGTCATTTTATTTCTAAGAAGAATAAATGCCTTAGCGTAATTTTTTTAAATAACATCACGGTTGGGAGGATATATTTTTATTTAAATGTTTGAAATTGATATTAAAAAACAATGATTCAATAATATATTGACATTGGTAGTCTTGGCATGTCAAAAGAGTAACTTTTTACATCATATTTAATGGGTATATTAAAAGTCAAACGGATAGGTTTACCAAATATAGTATTAATTATACCTATTTTCGGAGTTAAACGTTTACATTAATAATTCAGAATAAATATTTAAGAAAATAGCATTTCATCGAAATTTGATATCGGCAGTGCTTTGAGTTCAAAAGAGAAACTTTTTACATTAAATTTTGTGTTAATATTATTAAGCTAACGAATTTATTTAAAAATCTAAATTAAAAAAATATCACCTTTACGCAATAAGTGTATAACTTAAAACGTATCAATTTATAACTAAGAAAATAGCACTAAATTTGACTCCTTCCCTTGCTAGTAAACGCCCCCTAAAGCATTACGGAACAACATTTATGCTAATAATATATCTGTTAACATATATACATCAGCTGCTCCAATGCTAAAGTGTTTCCATCATAAAACCATAGTACCTCAATATACATGTAACCGGTCGAAGGATAACCAACCATCGCATGAATTTCAAGTCAAGATACACTCTTTAAATGATCGTATATTACTACACGTAGACTTGCATAAACTTGAGGAAGAAATTAAGAAATGAGATGTTTAAGGAATGAAAGCATAGGGCCGTAGACGGAAATTATTAGATAGCGACAAAGGAGTAGAGTTTTAACAAATGAAAAGATGTTGAAACAGCAGTAACAGTAGCAGAGGAAGGAAGATTAGACTGTTGAGGAAGAAGATCGATCTTTCTCGACCAACAGAAACTAGGAGCTGAAAATGTAAAATTAAAGAGGTGGAGATGAGGCAAAGGCTGTGTCGATGCAAAAGATCTACCCAGGTCAACTAAGGATGATCAAATATTTGATAGGGTGTACCAAATATTGCACTACGTTGCTTTTTCGACTGTATCACTTTATCGAGGTTTCTCTCTTCTTGAAATGGAGGTAGAATTTAAAATTTAATAGATAACTTTTCTTAGTATCCCTTCCCAGACTCATATCGAATATACATGTATCACTGCATTGATATTCCACGTACAGGAAATAACACTTAATAAAGTATTTCAAATTGCCTTCCATTTTCTGACTACTGCATTAATTTCCTATATTTAGGAAAAGCCTTTATCATATGCATGCAATAAAAAGAAGTTTGATGGGGATGATGAAAATAGATAGCCAGATCACAGGAATGGCAGATAATTTCGAACGGAAGTCAAAAACAATGAAGAATTGTTTCATCATATCCCCACCGAATTCAACTGTAAACGATTTTGCAAATTATTTCTCTTCTAAGGAAAATATTTTTCGACAACAAATTGTATTATAATCTTCAATCCCCTGAAGGCTATGATGCTGATTGATTCATCTCAACGAAGGTTTCAAGAGGTATAAACCGTTATTATATTACCTTAAAATCCTCGTGCTTTACTCATTCCGATATCTACGTGGAATTATAAATCCCTTATCCGTCTCCGCAATGATATCAGCAAATGATATATCAATACGGAGGTGAAAAAGACGATTAGGACCCCAAATTCGTAGATAATCAAGCTCATTCCCTACAGACTACTTATAGTAATTTTAACGCCTTAACAATTCATTTTTATGGTTAGACGGACAGTATGACCTTCATGTTGTTTTCATGACCAAAATAGAACTTTCTCGAAGTTCTTCGGTAAAGATAACGGTTAAATAGTGAAGGAAATGACAAAATGGTTTGCAATAGTGTGGTATTTCGAATTCCCATATCACAGTGATGGTATATAATAGATTAAATGATAAGAGCTAAAGACAAAGTTACACAAAATATAATTTCGTTATCTAATTCTAAGTAAATCTAGGTATTTAATGCATTTTACATTACAAAAATATTAACATTTAACTTAGATTTATATCCTAACATAAGCAATGACTAAGCTCCTTCGGACATTGCTTAACTTCGCCTCAGTATTGTCTCACAGAAACGGAAAAGTTGTTCCAATCTGTTTACTATTTCACATGAAGGAAAAAGTAACCTTCAAACTATCCCAACTATGCGAGGGGCTGTTCCATACCATCCCACTTCCCTTAAATTCCACAGCAATACCTTCTTTCCCCTCACTCGCTTAATGTTCCAAAACTTATACCCACCACTGTTTTTCTTCTCACTTTGCAAATCACTTGGAATGAATGTGTTCATCAAAAAGATACCAGCTAAGCATAGGTAAATATTTCCCATGACAACCGATGGTGCTCTAGCAATGAGAGGGAAAAATGTAGGAATTATTAAATACTAAATGAACTTTTTCGGACACTATTAACGTTCCATTGATGACAAAACTTTATATGCTAGTTCATCTAAAATTCGACTTAAGGATGTAATTGCAAAGGTTGTTAAGATTAGGATTGTCAGATAGGTGATTCTAGGAAGGAAATGTACCAACAAGTAGACAAACAACAACCAAAGTCCATTCCGTGGTATGGACTTTTCAACAGTGGTATCGGTGAGATATCTTAGTGTCAACCTCACAAATAACTAATCGTGAATTACGCACATTTTAATTACATGCGAAAAAGCACTTTAGAGACTCGGCTTTCTGAAGAGAATAGTTGGTCGGAGTGACGAAAAAGTTCGTGAGCGATGTTATTCCGCATTGCTTACCCACATCTTCTGGAATCTTGTTGGGTTATGGCCGATGAGTGTTTTATTCAGGAATTAGATGAGGTCAAGCGAAGGAGTCGTGCTTTCAGAACAATTCCTACGGAAAAGAGGTGAGCGTCACTAACTTCATGATGTAGCGTGAGAATGTTTAGAAGTTTCTCAGAGAATAATCTAAGAGAATGCAAGTTAAGTAATGAAGTAGTTTTGGAAAGCGTACATGTCGTTACATGATCCTTTATACACTCACTAACATTATACTGCATTTACATCGGCATTTACGAGATATTTTGTGATGAATATTTGCTTCTAATCGAATTCGACTGAATCAAAAATATCGTATATAATGCTTCAATAACGAACTGCCTATGACCGTCAACGAGAGTACGTTTTCATTACATTTAATTTTAAAGCGTCGCGTCACCCACATCTAAATATAACACGATACTTCCCGTTCCCTTGGACAAGTTTCTGCAACTCCCAGATGCAAGCCATCAGGGTGCTCATGAAGGCCTTACCACAGTATGGTCTCTCTTACTAATTGTTCCGAAGGAGGGGTGCCGTCGTTTGTATGGAATCGCCCGAATGCTGCATCTCTTTAAGACCATAGAATATGCAGAGTTAAAGGAGGAAGACCAACTTACCATGAAATTTGGATTCCGAGCCGTATTGAGATATTCTTGTAATTGACACATTCAACACTAAGAACACTGAATATTGCACAGACTTATTACACTGTTTCACTGACACTCTAAAAGCACTAACTGAACTGAAGTAATTTTGCCTCTTCACCTCGGAGGTTCCTTGGGAGGAATTTCTCTCCTTCTGGCCACCTCTTGAAGCCCACCTCAGACGTTCTCCGTTCGAATTGCAGCTAAATATCCGAGAGCCCACGTTTCCAATATTTCCTTCAGATGTGGATTTCTTTCTCGTTGCCATTTATTCTCCGAAGAAGATCGTCTAACTTTGTTGCGATTTTTGTGAGAATGACATTCTATTCACTGCAGTCGAAAAGAGGGCCTGTGATGAAATAATTAAGAAATGAAGCGGTAAATATTATCTTATTAAGTCAAATCTCAATGAATGCAATGGCGGTTAATGGAAATATCGAAATGAAATTGCTTGCACTGCTGAGAAACATATGAGAATAAAGAATCGGTGGCAATTCACAAGTCAAATTTAAACACAGAAGAGCTAAATCTATGGAAAGCAATAGATAATCTTAACATGAGAGATTAGTGCAATTGATTTGTAATGTTACAGTTTAGTATAAATATATGCAAACGATGCACAAAGTGTGGATAACACACATAACAAACGCAGGTAGCACTCATCTAACATAGGACTACGAGAAAGAGCAGGAAATGAGCGGAATTCTACGAAAAAGGATTGACGAAATTAGATCTCTTTCCCGCGTATTTTAAGCGCGCTCTAATCAAATCTTATTGCGAGTGAAACCGAAGCCTCAGCCGACGCTACCAAAGGATTTGAATATATAAACTTCAAGCTCTCTTTCGGATCCGGCATAGGTTGTGTACAGCATTATTCTACTTTCCTAGTTGATTTTTTTCAGATAACAATTGTGGAAATGATTACCTTTGATTTCGATTGGATTAAGCATCTATTTCTCCGATTTTCCTCTCAGCATCAGACTGTCCTATGTAAATAAAAATTTCTACACGTTACGTTGCTAAGAAATTCATTTAAATTGCGTACATATTGATAACAGATGTAATGTCATCACATACACCCATGCTTCTAGTTTTTAGATATCTTTGTATTCATAGGCATTTATCATTCCGATATACTGAATTCATTTTTCTACCACATACTTTATAACGGGGTATTTACGCCATTTTTCAGTGAATGATGATTGACGATTAGGAATTGTTATCTCGAATTTAATCGTTGCTCTCTAACAAAGATGATATTAAAACTCTATGAAATATTACCTCTCTTATTTGGGGTTATTCAAAATAAACAATATTATATGTTTATAAATTATTGTATCAAAGGAATCACAATGGGTTTTCATTATAACATTTTATTTCAAAAAGACACATTGTATATTTTGAATGTAATACAGAGTAAGTTAATGAAATGCAAACAAAATATATCTAAATATAATAATACAATCTAAACAAAAATAAAAAGGAATTACTCAACGAATGGATTGGCATACAAAAAATATATTTCGATTTCGAAAGCACAATATAACTTCCAGGAAATATTTTAAAAAGTGAACAATTACACTACGTATTTGACATCGCAAAACACAGGGGAAAAAAAGAGAGAAAGTGGAGTTTCCTGTGGAGAAGAATCAACAGTTGCGATTGCAAGTTGGAAACATACATCCCAAATGAAAGCATTGATTTGTTTACTTCAGTTGCATACAACTTATACGATTTCATATGATAATCGTCCATTTTATGGGCAGTGAAGGTGACGAATCTACATATTAAGCCTGTAGATTCATGCTTTACAACTTCGTAAAGGATGGGCTGCAACATTACAGATATATATGCAAAGACAACAAAACTCTCACACGTTGTTTCACTGCTTTATCCTCCTTTTCTATTCCCATAGCAACTCTCACACATCTGCTACATTATTCTCCTTTTACCCAATTCAGACCCTTATCCCTAACCATAAAAATCCGAGAATAAAGAGCTCTATGAATAAATAGAGCTTGGAGATCTTGGAGATTTGAATGACTGAAAGCTGCAGAGACTTGAATGCGGTTCACTCTGAGCTGAAGTCATACCTCTTGACTATTAAACCATAATTTTAATGAAAGAGCACACAAATTTGCAGTGTAGAGCAGGTTGAAATTTTTCTAATAAAACATTGATGGCAGAATTCTAATCATCAAAAACACGGATTATCTAATAATTTTTCACACTTTTGATAGCTTCAATCAGAAAGGGGATTAAATAGCTTTGATAATAAAGAATAGTTTGAAAAGAAAAAATGGATGTAATTGTGGAACAGTAAAGAATGGTTTTCCAGCCAGTTAGATAATCTACTGGCAAAAGGAAACATCAACATAAAGTCTGAACACGAATATTGCTTTCATGTTAAATTAATCTATTAAGAAGCTTAAATATTATAACATTTGGAGGGTTTGTATATTGGTAAATGGGACATTAAGCCAATAGTATGAGAATAGGCTGTGGAGAGTCATTCATAGTACTATAAATGCATAACAGAGCTGAAGTACCTGCATTTCCGCACAAAAGTGCACAATATAGATAATCGTCTGTCTCCACAACAATAAAAAGCATCTAGAAAACTGACAATCATGTACAATCAGGAAAAAATGCTTTTGGAAGNACGACAACATCTGATAAAATACTGAGAGAAGAAAATGCACACTTTATTTCAACGAAGTACGAGAGGCCCAGAAAACCACAGCTTGAACATGCATGCTTAATCCAATGGAAGAATAAGGATGAGGATATTAAAGGGAGCTCCGACTTTCAACGGTCTGACGGAGATGAGAATGATACTACGCCGCCGATTGTTGAGGACATATTGAGGATCTTGGACGAGGATCTCCCAGACGACGTCATTGAGTGTATATTAATTCCCTCCAATCAGAGTGAAGCACTTAGAGAAGGAACGATAGCTATCGATAGAGAGGATAATAAGGAGGGGTCCACGCCGACACGTGTCGCGAAGATTCTTCTGCAAAACCCCCGCACCTGTTACTCTCTCTCCGAATGATAGCGAATCGCCAAAGCCAGAAAAAAGCCCGAGTAATCCAAGTTTGGACGTAGCAGTACCATGGTTTTTGAAACCGGTTGGGATAAGGACTACGGTCGTCAAGAGAGAAACGTGTGAGAGGGAAAGGATGCCAACAGTCAGAGTTATCTTAAAAGAGGAAGGCATCGCCTCTGATGGAGCCACGGTTTCTCCGAACGACACCCGAATCCAGAGCCACTCGCCGAGTAATGAAGAGGGCAATAAAGAAGTGCGAACCGACATCAGGACGGCCACTCATGGAGAATATTTGGAAATTGGGGACGGAGTATGCATTTTGAGAGAGGAAACCCATGGAAGTATTGCGGATCCGACTCCCGCACAATCCCTCGCAGATCACTCGGGTTGGAAGGGAGATAAGGCTGTCAATAGAGAGGCGGGTGAAAGTGGATTCTCGTCGACAATGGGCGTTGCATTGGGAGAATATGTCTCCGGCAACCCTACATCTCCGAATGACAGCACCGGCCACCGTTCGGATCGCGGGGCGGAGGATAAACAAGCGGAAAATGAAGGCGTTGCAGCCGACATTAGGACCGCACAATTATTATAGACTTCTAAAATTCCGCCGCATGCTTTTATTGTATGGGAAGCCAAGAATTAAGCTCTTGCGGGAAAGGAAGTGATTGATTGCGGAGCTCATCGCGAAGTCCTCTTACTTCCGATAGTTGCCAAGGCCTCTCAGGAAGGAATCATCCCCATCCTTATATGTAATTTGAGGAATAGCCGCCAAGTAGTGCGTAAGGGAGAGGGAATCGAGATTGAAATATTAGATGAAACCCTTACTACGATAAACTCAGTGGAATTAGACGATTCAGAAATGTGGCCAGAGTGTACGCCTGCCAATGATCCGGTTTCACGGTTTAGGTATGAGAATGTTCCATCAGAGGCGTTAAAACCACTGAAGGAGTTGATTAAAGAATTTTCCCACGTATTTACGCAGGGAAAAACTGTTTTGAGGGCACACCGGCTGGGTAAAGCATAAAATAGACGTTGGGGATGCCGCCTCTATTAAAAAAAGGCCTTATCGTGTCCCTCACGCTTTACGAACTACTTGGATGACGCTATTGAGGATATGCTGGGACATGGAGTGATTTCACCATCCACAAGCCCCTGGTCGGCGACGATAATCTTGGTTAAGAAGAAGGCGATTGGCGGAGGACCAATTCGGTACAGACCTTGTATTGATTATCGGGCGCTTAATGCCGTAACGAAAAAGGAGGTCTTTCCTATCCCAAATATGGAGGAGATTTTTGACCAACTGGGCAAGGCGAAGTATTTTTCCACAATGGATCTGTGTAGCGGCTACTGGCAGGTGGAGATGGAGGAGGAGAGTAAAGAATATACGGCTTTCAGCACTCCCTCAGGTCACTACGAGTGCAATAGAATGAGCTGTGGGTTAGCAAACGCGCCCTCCACTTTCATGCGCTTGATGTCCAAAGTTCTGGAAGGCGTCACAAATAGAGGATGCTTATGTTACCTAGATGACATCCTTGCCTATGATTCGACTTGGGAAGGCTATATTGCGCAATTACGTGATATTTTCTTCCGGTTAAGAGCGGCGAATCTGAAATTGAATCCAGAAAAATGTGGATTGTGAAGAGAGATCTGGCGCTCGGTGTCTGATGAAGACAAGCCGAAAGGGATCCGCGGGTGATCTGCGTTGCATGGCTTTGGGGCCCCCTTTATGTACGAAATTTAGGGTTCAAGGGGCGCCTAGTACTCTTTGGGGGATGAGGCCTAGAGTATGACTCTTACTCTGCCGCGAAGCGGGAGTGAGGATGTTTTCGCGGAGTCGGGAACCGTTACTATTGATAGGACTCCGATCGGCAGCCATCGAACCATCCTTACCACACGGACAGATCATAGGCTAACTATTATTAAACCAACTGTCCCCGGTTCGAGTCCAGACGTTCAAAACTGATGCCATAAGAAATGTATGTAAATCTTACTTTTATCGCTTGCATGGTTTATTTCATTTGCAAAATTAAATCAGAAAGAACAGTCGCACGAAATCCAGGGAAGCACCAAAAGAAGGGAAATCGAAAGCAAATTCTTATTGTGGCGGTGAAACATTACTTTCGATTCGACAGTGAGAAAATCTTGATAAGATAAACGAAAATTTTGTGAAAATTTGTTTTTGTGAACAACCGGTCACCCTGACGACCAATTTCCAATTTTGAATCCGAGCCCATGCATTTTATCGGTTGCACGGTTTCTTTCTTTTGCAAAATTCATTAAGTAAGAATAGTTGAACGAAATCGATCTAAAGCACAAAAATAAGGGTAATCAAATAAAAATTCTTATTTTGGTCATCGAATATTGTATTCTGTTCAAAATTTCGAGTATTTTGATTAACACTAGAAGGACGGCGGGGGTCATTTGACCCAAAATCAGAGTTTAAGATCAAAAAACTATGAGTAAAACATTTTTCAATTTTTTGAAACTTTTTGACTTTGTTTGTTACCATCCAAAATTTGATATTAAAAAATGAAAATTCTGCTATGAATGCTGGGAAATTTTTTACATCAAATTATATTCGATTCGATTCGAATACTTCCATGGGTTTCCTCTCTCAAAATGCATACTCCGTCCCCAATTTCCAAATATTCTTCATGAGTGGCCGTCCTGATGTCGGTTCGCGCTTCTTTATTGCCCTCTTCATTACTCGGCCAGTGGCTCTGGATTCGGGTGTCGTTCGGAGAAACCGTGGCTCCATCAGAGGCGATGCCTTCCTCTTTTAAGATAACTCTGACTGTTGGCATCCTTTCCCTCTCACACGTTTCTCTCTTGACGACCGTAGTCCTTATCCCAACCGGTTTCAAAAACCATGGTACTGCTACGTCCAAACTTGGATTACTCGGGCTTTTTTCTGGCTTTGGCGATTCGCTATCATTCGGAGAGAGAGTAACAGGTGCGGGGGTTTTGCAGAAGAATCTTCGCGACACGTGTCGGCGTGGACCCCTCCTTATTATCCTCTCTATCGATAGCTATCGTTCCTTCTCTAAGTGCTTCACTCTGATTGGAGGGAATTAATATACACTCAATGACGTCGTCTGGGAGATCCTCGTCCAAGATCCTCAATATGTCCTCAACAATCGGCGGCGTAGTATCATTCTCATCTCCGTCAGACCGTTGAAAGTCGGAGCTCCCTTTAATATCCTCATCCTTATTCTTCCATTGGATTAAGCATGCATGTTCAAGCTGTGGTTTTCTGGGCCTCTCGTACTTCGTTGAAATAAAGTGTGCATTTTCTTCTCTCAGTATTTTATCAGATGTTGTCGTTTATTACATAAACGAATTTTGAGAGAGGGAGATTTTAACTACAGACGAGTCGAACTTTTAAGTGCTTTTCGTGGATGTGGGATCATTTTTATTCTTTGCAAATTATATGTTTTTGGAAGTTTCTCATTACCCCAGTGATTTTAACTGCCAACGGGGTAATGTTGAGAATTATTTTTTGTTGTTTTTTTTTCACCCCCGTGATCTTAATTGTCAACAGGGTGATGTCGGAAGGCGAGGGATGATTTAGAGGCAGCTCACAGTTGAGGCAAGTTATCAACGATGATGCGTCCCGAGCTGACTCTTGCATCCCTCACCGTCCTCTGTTTTTGGGGGTGTCCTTTGAACCTCCCAAAAGGCTTATGAGGAAGGCACAGTTTAGACTCTGGGCCTTCAGCCCACCGTTGCCATAGTGTCCGCACCTTATCTGTGTTACGGCCGATCTTCAATCGGTCGACCATCGTCTCCGTCGTTAGCCTCCCCGCACCGCAGTTGTATATTTGGTATCTTAATTCANATAGTCGTTTAATTTTCTTCCAGGGGCGCATCCAGAATTCTCGCTTTCGCTGAACATAAGGATTTTAACCTATAATCTATTGAACTCCTTTCAGTTTACGATGTATTATGAATTGAACGATCAGCGTTTTTCGAGAACCATAAGTCGTTTCAAACTTTGCCTATTGCTAAATATCGCAAATAGTGGGATATTTTCTGATCGCTTCAATGGCAAGCGAACACAAGGCATAATAATAATAATAATGACGATGATGAAGATGACGATGATAATGACGACGATGATTATGACGAAAATGATGATGACGATGATGATAAACGTCTTTATTGAAGGCCGAGATTGAGACTTCCCAGTCCCTTCTTACATCCAACCTTTAAGTTATACATACATCTAGAGTAAGATATGTTCCATGCATAAGTCAATATTATGGACTTCCTTTATTTGTCGTCGAATGTTTTCACACCGGAAATTGCCTCACAAGTTTAACAAAATGCATACAACATTCCTGATACTCGACACTACTTTGAATGCTCCCCATAGCAACCAGTACAATTGTTCACGGATAAAACGTCTCCTAGGGATTCATGGAGGAATTTTAAAAATGGCTTTTAGATAAACTCAATTCAAGTGCCTTAAATTATTTTCCTTTATGTAATGAATGAGAAAAAAATGTAAGTGCAGAGGAGACAAAATATATTATATGGCCTAAGGATTTAACTTTTAACGAAGAATTAATCGGTTACTAGTAGAGTTTTATGAGATTTGCAAGGTGAATAGAATATAACTTGACGAAATAAGTATAATTCATTGACTGATGTACAGGCAAATAATAAAATGGTCAAATTGCCTTTTAATTATTTAATCAGAATAACAATATCAGTTATAATAATACAGGCGTTTCAGCGTAAAGATTGCTTACATGGAAAAACATATAAAAGTTTTCATAACACTTTGCATATGAGCTGACATGGCCTCTGATGCGCAGGTACGGGTGAGCTGCTGGAGAACGAATTCAGAAGACTCCAACGCTATTCAGTTGTTTCTCACTCAATTACCCGTAGTAAGTCTTAGATTGCCTCGTATCCTCACATCTGTGGATGAAAAGAGAATCGCATTTTCCTTAGATCCCGACATAGAATTGCAAAAACATTTTTTCTTTAACATGCAAAAGCTGTCCATTTCTTTCAAATCCTCAGTCACAAACCGATAGATGTAAGGATACACTGATTACATTCAAACGTGCCCTTTATGAAGTCGATTCTTACTTATTATTATTGCATTTTTGCACAGAGAATGCTAAAATATTATAGTTTCTATGGATGTATAAATTTTAAGGTATTAGTGACCAATAGAATGTAACGGTCTTCCTTAAGATCCATGCATCTCAAGCAATATGCATGCAGTAAAATAAGATGTGAAGGATATCTTAAGAAGAGAATAAAACTAAAATAACTTTCAAAGCATACATAATCATATAGGCAATACACTTTTAAAAACCCTATTATGCCATTTGTCACAAAGTTATTTTCTGTACAAGAAAATGCATCTGAAATTACAAGTACTGGTAATTCATAGTTCTTCTTCAGAGCTGATAAATAATGGTTGGAGTTCAATTTTGGTTTCGGGAAAACGTTAACCATACATACAGAGTTGATTTCCAATTTTATTCGATCGTTTGGTATTTTTTATTACAATGAAAATATAATCGAAGCATTGGTTTATTAATGATGAATGCAAAGATTTTATTTACCGAATTTCGCTTTGAAGCATCAACCCATTCGACATTTTTCTAGTTTACAGTTTCTCTGCCAACAATTTTCTATATAAAACTATTTTTGATTTTACGAACTCGCTCTTTAAGAGAGCAACAGCAGTTGTCAGCAGCTACGAATTGATTCGCAAAGTTATAGATGTCTGATATCTTCATTAAAAACCTTTTGATTCTGCTAGCCATTCACTTTTAAATGGCATATTACATTTACCTGCAGGTTTCCTCCGACCATAACTGCGTTGAAAGGCAAGTACGCTGTTTGCGACACCTGCAAATGCAGTCATCGGCGTCCCAAAACATGCCTTTGTCTTCGCATTCTTCTGCTTCAGAATCATCTTTGCACGCGCATACACACTCATTGGGTAGAAATTGCTAAAAAGTAAACAATATAATTGATGAAAATTAGGTACTTCACCAATGTGTGTACTTAACTCCTGTTGGCTCGTTGTAAGGAAAAGAAAAACTTATGATAATGTTGACCCATCTTTAAGTTGGCATCATTCAGTACCTGTTTTTCATTGCACATGTCCTCAGTTACGCCACAGCAGCTGCATTCCGTGTGCTCCTCCACTTCTAGGAATTTGTGAACCAAATTTTTTGTGTCCTCCACCTATGAAATCCAAAAAGACCATGACAACGGTAGAAAGTTACCGAATCTAGAAAACATAGTAACAAGTTGAGCCAACTAAATCTATTGCCATGGAAACGGATTATTTACCAGAACACATTTTCTCTCAATGGCTTTTGGAGCACAGTTTCGCATATTACGACAACCCCCGGAACAGCGGTTAACTTCGACAGTGCTCGGGGTGAGCTAAAAAAGGATGCAGAGAAGATTGGTGTTAATGCGTATACCTTTAAAGATCGAAGGCATTTTCATATTCGACATCTAACACTCTTATTCTGGATCCCCTGGTTCTTTACTCACAATTTGTAATAATTACCACGAATAGAACTAGAATATCTGTATATATAAATAAATTCGACGGAGCGGCGATTTACTTTGTAGTATTCCATGACAGGTTGTTGAAAAAATCACCACTTTTCAAGGGAAACTGGTAAATTTAATCTCAAATAACTTTGCACAATACTACATAACTACAACAGACACACGACATGTTTCAACGCATAAGCGTCATTTTCTAGTGTGGATAGGAAGAGCCAGAGTACTAAGGAGAAAGGGAGAACAAAGGGTTCAGGGGAAGGTGAAAGGGTAATTCTAGGAAGAAAACAAAAAGGGGGAAAAAACCAGAACTAGGAGTTAGAAGGACGAGGAAGTAGAGGGGAGGCGTAGGGAAAAAGTATTTCATTTGCAAGTTTGAATTTCTCGTCATTATTTTTTTCAATTATTTCTATTTTTTCCAGCATGTTCATTTTACCTCCCTTCCCAATTATATGAAGCATTTCCGGTCTGAACGTTGAGAGATGGTTTGAAAGAAGAAGATGTTTAGCAAAATGAGATTGATGAGACCCATTTTCATAACATTTTTCGTGTTCACTCGCTCTTAATTTAATATTTCTCCCACTTTGTCCAATATAAATACAATTACAGTTTAAACAAGAGAGTTGGTATATCCCTGACTTGAGCAACGGGTCAACACGATCTTTATTGTTACAAATTAATTGCTTAACACAAGAATATGTGTAAAAAGCTGGTCTCACTCTATCCTTAGGCAGAAGTTTGGAAACACTATAGCTTAAGGGACCCAAGAAACTTAATCTCCGCCAGCTTGATGTAGTTGGAATATTTTCAGANCCTTTTTATTCTGCTAGCCATTCACTTTTAAATGGCATATCTCATTTACCTGCAGGTTTCCTCCGCCCATTTCTCCGTGGAAAGGCAAGTCAGCCGTTTGGGGCACATGCAAATGCAGTCATCGGTGTCCCAAATCATGCCTTTTGGTGCGCATTTTTCTGCTTCAGAATCATCTTTGCACGCGCATACACACTCATTGGGTAGAAATTCCTAAAAAGTAAACAATATAATATATGAAAAGTAGGTAATTCACCAATGTGTGTACTTAACACAGGTGAACTCATGGTAAAGTAAAGAAAAACTTATGATAATGTTGACCAATCTTTGAACGGTATCATTCAGTACCTGATTATCATTGCACATGTCCTCAGTTACGCCACAGCAGCTGCATTCCTTGTGCTCGTCCACTTCTAGGAATTTGTAAACGTCATTTTTTGTGTCCACCACCTATGAAATCCAAAAAGACCATCACAACGGTAGAAAGTAACCGAATCTATAAACCAAGTTGAACAAGTTTAATTAACTAAATTTATAGCCATGGAAACAGATTATTATTTACCAGAACACATATGCTCTCAATGACGTTTGGAGTACAGTTTCGCATATTAGGACAACCCCCGGAACAGCGGTTAACTCTGACAGTGCTCGGGGTGAACTAAAAAAGGATGCAGAGAAGATTGTTGTTAATGCGTAGACCTGTAAAGATCGAAGGCATTTTCATATTCGACATCTAACACTCTTGTTCTCGATCGCCTGGTTCTTTACTCACAAATTGTCAATAATTACCACGAATAGAACTAGAATATCTTTTCAAAAGTGTCAATGAAAATGAAATTCTAATTGAAGGCGGCTAAGAAAAGATATAATCTTTCTTCAAGCGATTATTTACTCGATATTTTCTACCCCATATATTAACAGGCATTGGAATTAGTCGAGTTAAACGGTTAACCAAATCAGTCTTTTTGGATACCTCTTCCTAGGATATCGAAGAAGCCACACTTCTTTCTTCTAATTTTCCTTTAGGTCAATCGAAACTAAATAATCCACAATTTTCACTGAGGAGGAAATAACTAGTGAGAAATGAAATCTATGAATTTTCGTATTCTCCTCTCTCGTTAATAAAGCAAAGTAGAATCGATAAATTCATGCTTTAATATTTATTTATATGTTCCCGAGGCGCTCTACATAACTACAACTTTTTTCCGGACTAAGTTTTCGCATTTTTATTACAGTTATCTTTTGTAGTTGTAATTTTTTAGTGTTATCATTGTATTAGCATGATTAATGTGTATTCTTGACCAGGTTCCAAACTGCACACCATCACTGAGGATAACAATAATTAAGATTTTTCTAAAATATATTACTTGTAATTATTCATTTCTCTTCGTTACTGTCTACAATCAATGATACTCACCACATCATGAGATTGTGACTTCGGAATCGGAACCACTTGAGGTCGAGGTTTGCATGGAATCTCTTCTTTGAGCTCGACTTCGTGTCCAGCTGCAGTGGAAATCAATTAGTGTCTAAGAATACGTTCAATGCCAAATGATTAATCAAATGGATTCATTTTCAGCAGTTTTCCTCAAAATTACATGGTAACTTAGAATAATTCGATAACATATTAAATTATATTAATNATGCATTCATTTTCAGCAGATTTCCTGAAAATTACATGGTAACTTAGAATAATTCGATCGCCCATATAAATATATTAATCGTTAGTTAATATTTTATGCATTGCATGAAATTTGGCTCTTTTATTTTATGTTTGTGACTGATAAATTATTACTTACATTACTGTTATTATTATTATTGTTAAGGATTAAGGAAACGTTTGAATATGATTGTTATTATGATCATCATCATCATAATTACCTGTTCCCAATTTAAATTTATTAATTGCATTTTTCATATCCACTGAAATGATTGTGGTTCTTCCTAACTTGTCTTAAGCAAATGACAAGCATTTTACCACGTACTGTGTACGAGTATACATGACCACGGAAATCACCTAACGAGGTTATTATTTAAAATTTCGAGGTACCTGGAAACATCCAATTAATTTCCTTCATGGAAACCCATTTTACGATGAATTTGGGTGAGGCTAATTAAAATACCTCATGGTATAATATCCTTAACAAATGATACATTTTCAGTATTCTTAAGTAATACTAAGACAAAGCGAGAATAGTTGATAATGTAAGGTGATTCGTTAGAATCCAAATCATTAGAAGAAAGGAGGTTAATTCTTATGCTAAACCGGTGCTATATTTTCTGAATCCATACTTTTTCAGGTGACGTTCTAGATATTTGGTCCACATTCCTACAAAGGTCGGTCATATCCACCCCTTGTTAAAATCTAAATACAATTTCACTGCTGAATCGTGAAATTCTTCATTCTAATTTAGTTTTCTTCAAAAATTTTCGAATTAGAATAATAGTGTCAAATATATGTGTCAAAGGACGTGGCTGCATTTCCCGCAGGGACAAATTCCTTTTCCTGAAAGTTTTTTAGTCCCACCAGTGTATATACTCATACATTTTATAGTTAGTGGGAA